>JACCPG010004608.1:0-17643 GCA_016069955.1 Drepana arcuata | reverse complement strand
GAGGGCTTGCCGTGTGAAAGCCATGCGAAACAACAACACTTAGCAGGAAATATAGACAAAAGGAGGCAATTAAGAAAGGACGTAAACAAGTTGTTTTCGTCGCCCGGCCATTGTTCTGCGGATGCATTCACACGGCAATTCTACGAACATCTTAATGGCAGTCTAGAGCCTCCCACCGATATCTAGTATATCGTGCCGGTGCCATATATAAGGCGGTATCCGATGGGCACGGGGGGTCGGAGCGAGTCAGTCAGTGAGAGAGTCTGAGTTAGAGTTAGTGAGTTTAGTTCAGTGCGAGTGATCACAAGAATTTTATCGGTGAATATAGTGAGTGTTACAGTATTAGTGAAGTGTTTCAGTGCCTAGTGTTTACTGTGTTCTACTGTTACTGTGTTGTAGTGTACACAGAGTAGAAGTGTATCAGTGTCTAGTGTTTACTGTGTTCTACTGTTACTGTGTTGTAGTGTACACAGAGTAGAAGTGTATCAGTGTCTAGTGTTTACTGTGTTCTACTGTTACTGTGTTGTAGTGTACACAGAGTAGAAGTGTATCAGTGTCTAGTGTTTACTGTGTTCTACTGTTACTGTGTTGTAGTGTATACAGAGTAGAAGTGTTTCAGTACCTAGGGCTTACTGTGTTGTACTAGTACTGTGTAGTAGTGATCAGTGTTATAGTGAATAGAATTGTAGTGAAGTGTACGGATTTATTGTACAAGTTTGCGGAATTATTCTGTGTATAGAATAAAGTGTCGTTCAAGTGTATCAACCGGCTATCATTAAATTATCCCGAACCCCAGCACGTAACAATTGGTGTCAGAAGTGAGGGATAATTATGCCGGTTCTACCAAAAGACGACACTCCGGGTCCAACCCAAGTAATGCAGCAAGAACAGCAGACTGCGGAGCCGACGGCCACTGGCGATGTTGGGAATGCACCGCCAATGAATCCTCAAGTTCCAGCTACCATGGACATAGCTGCACTCATAGCGTTTCTGCAGGGGATGGAGCGACGTCAGGAAGAGCGACAACACGACTGGCGACAGTTTCTAGAGGAGCTGAGGAGTGATGAGGAAGTGCAAGTGCGACGTCAAGAAGAGCAAGTACAACTTCAGAAAGAGCAAGTGCAACTTCGGGAAGAGCAAGTACAACTTCCGAAAGAGCAAGTACAACTTCAGAAAGAGCAAATGCAACTTCAGGAAGAGCAAGTGCGATATCAGGAAGAGCAAGTGCGACTGCAGGAAGAGCAAGTGCAACTTCAGGAAGAGCAAGTGCAACTTCGGGAAGATCAAGTGCGACTTCAAGAAGAGCAAGAGCGATGTCAGGAAGAGCTGACACGACAGCTTCAAGAGCAACTGAGGCACGACAAGGAAGTGCAAGTGCGAAGTCAGGAAGAGCAGACACAACAGCTTCTAGAGCAGGAGAGGTGCGATCAGGAAGTGCAAGTGCGAAGTCTGGAAAAGCAAGTGCGACGTCAGGAAGAGCAAGGGCAACATCAGGAAGAGCAAGGGCAACATCAGGAAGAGCAAGTTCGACGTCAGGTAGAACAAGTGCAACTTCAGGAAGAGCAAGTGCGATGTCAGGAAGAGCAAGTGCGATGTCAGGAAGAGCAAGTGCAACTTCGGGAAGAGCAAGCGGGAAGAGCAAGTGCAACTCCGGGAAGAGCAAGTGCAACTTCAAGAGCAGCTGAAGTGCAACGAAGTGGAACAAACCCATCTTTATAAGGAGCTGACTGTTCATGTTGGAAAAGAAATTACGGCAGTCAAAGAAAAGGGCCTCCTGCAGTTTAATTGTCCAGATAGAGCAAGTCTGGACAGGACCAAGATAGAGGCCAGGACAGCGAGGAGGCTTGCTGGTTTTGGAGGAGCCTTTAGAATACCGAACTCTCCAATTTCTGTGACAAATTATGCGAGGGACTGGCGCATGAGAATGAACGGCTTCTGCGGTCACATGGGGCAGTTCGGTCGACAGACGTCTGAATGGATGAAGATCCGCTATGGCGGAAACATCAACAATCCTGGATTCAGCAGGGGATCCCTGGTGTGGCTTCACCATCCAGTACGGAAGAAAGGAGTATCTACGAAGCTCCGAAGGTCGTCCACGTCGATCGTGGCGCGCTACCATGGATCTAACGATGCTCGGGACGAGCATGTCTAAGGAGGGGGCAGTGTTACGATGGAAGGTTCTGGAGGTCTTGCCGTGTGAAAGCCATGCGAAACAACAACACTTAGCAGGAAATATAGACAAAAGGAGGCAATTAAGAAAGGACGTAAACAAGTTGTTTTCGTCGCCCGGCCATTGTTCTGCGGATGCATTCACACGGCAATTCTACGAACATCTTAATGGCAGTCTAGAGCCTTCCACCGATATCTAGTATATCGTGCCGATGCCATATATAAGGCGGTATCCGATGGGCACGGGCAGTTAAGTCGGAGCGAGTCAGTCAGTGAGAGAGTCTGAGTTAGAGTTAGTGAGTTTAGTTCAGTGCGAGTGATCACAAGAATTTTATCGGTGACTATAGTGAGTGTTACAGTATTAGTGAAGTGTTTCAGTGCCTAGTGTTTACTGTGTTCTACTGTTATTGTGTTGTAGTGTACACAGAGTAGAAGTGTATCAGTGTCTAGTGTTTACTGTGTTCTACTGTTACTGTGTTGTAGTGTACACAGAGTAGAAGTGTATCAGTGTCTAGTGTTTACTGTGTTCTACTGTTACTGTGTTGTAGTGTACACAGAGTAGAAGTGTTTCAGTGCCTAGTGTTTACTGTGTTCTACTGTTACTGTGTTGTAGTGTATACAGAGTAGAAGTGTTTCAGTACCTAGGGCTTACTGTGTTGTACTAGTACTGTGTAGTAGTGATCAGTGTTATAGTGAATAGAATTGTAGTGAAGTGTACGGATTTATTGTACAAGTTTCCGGAATTATTCTGTATATAGAATAAAGTGTCGTTTAAGTGTAATAACCGGCTATCATTAAATTATCCCGAACCCCAGCTCGTAACAGTATGCAGGTTTCCTCTGGATAAAGCTCGTGGTGTAACTAATCACTGTACTTCGGAGTACACCCATGTACACCACTTAATAATGATACATAATTATCATAAATAAGAATTGAATGTTGTTTGTCTGAGCGCTCTAATTTGAGATAATAGTATCCTATTTTGAATTAATACTTCTGCATTATGTAGCCTAATCATAACTGAAGTATAATTTTTCTTGTGTCCAACATGTTCGTAGTTAGTGTAAGTACACTACGAAATAGATAAACGAGGGCTTACAATAAAAATACTGTTAGTTAGTTAGTTAGTTTGGGCATAAAATTACAACCAAAAAAATATGATATGCAATTATTTTAATTTCAAACGATCGCTTTAGTAGATGGCGCCACAACCGCAACCACGGTAGGCGGGCGCGGCGAGACCGAGGGCGGGCGCGGCCAGTCCAAGGGCGGGAGCTCCGAGACCATAGGGGGCAGCAAGACCTCCGTAGCCGAGACCGTTAGCCAGACCAATGGCGGGTGCGGCTCCGGCGTCCACAATGCCGATGGCACCGTCTCCGCAGCTGTACGCGACAGTACCAGCCCCAGCGGTGGGCAGAGCACCCTCCAGAGCCACGGTGCCCACGAAAGGCAGATCCCCGCCAACGGCCAGGATACCTTCAATTGCGTTGTCAGAGGCTACGGCGATACCACTGGGGGGGATGGGGGAGGAACTTGCGATGGGAAACCCACCACCGCTGGCGGGGGCTACTCCGGCAAGGGGAGCCACAGCCCCACAACCACAGCCGTACCCAGCACCGTAAGCCAGACCGTCGTAAGCAAGACCGGCGCGGCCGATGCCGTAGGGGGTGGCGAGGCCTCCGAGGCACTGGCTGAAGGCGAACTGGAAATAAATACACCACATTACATATTGAGTCTTATTATCCTCATGCAGAGTCCCTAATAGGGTATGCAGGGAGAGAAGAGCTTCAGTTCTTTTTAGGCGAAATTAGACTTTAGATATTCGATTCAAGATATACACTCATCTATCTCTTCATACATGGTCGCTGGTTTCGATTACTCTTGATGTACCCATTCTTGAGTGTCTGATTACATGATAGATACATTTGATCTAGATAGCTAAAACGAGGTCTAACTTTGCCTCTTCCTCTAGACACTTAATCGGTCACGATAATTAAAAAATTGAAGCATGGAGAGAGAGAGCAACAGGCGAAAACTTTTTCGCCAGTTGCTTTTAGAATCTTCCCATTGCGGATGGATCTGATATCTGGATATTTTTTCGTAGGGAAAGCATGAACTGCATAATGCTAATAGCATGACAACATAATGCTAATTGCTTTGAAGTGCATACCTGAGCCAGGAGAGCCTGGGCGCAGAGGACGAGGATAGCTTTGGCTGCCATTGTAGTGTTCAGGTGCTTGTACAAGATTGATATTCCTTCAATGTATCGCGACATTTATATTCAGGCAGTTATCAGTTTATTTGGCAATAAATTAATATCAACAAGTTAAGTAAAATAGCGACACATAATATTAATGTTATTGTATAGGTGACGCGTACAGCACGTACAGTTCTAATCGTGACATATCTGTCACAACTTGGTAATGTTGACTAACGGATGAACTATAAAAGGGTCCCACTCCCTACCAGCCGCCATTCTGTATCCAACTGTCCGTTGAACACAAACAAACAACCAACATGAACACCTTCGCCGTCCTGTTGCTCTGCGCCCAAGCTTGCTTGGTACAGGTGGGTTGCTTTGCTCTCATGTTGCTCTATCTTGTTGTATTCGGATGAGTACGTGTACGGCTATCTAACAATCTATTGTATTGCAGAATGTATTCGGTCAGTGCCTCGGCGGCGTGCGCGGAGCTCTGGGCTACGGAGCGTGGGACGGCGCTCTCGGCTACGGAGCTCTAGGCTACGGAGGCTGGGACGGCGCTCTCGGCTACGGAGCCTACGGTCCCGCCATCGCCCCAGCCTACGCCCCTGCATGCGCTGCTCCCGCTTACGGCGGTGAGGGTGTGGGCAACGTGGCCGTCGCTGGCGACATGGCCGTAGGAGGCACCACCGTGGTCGCCGGCCAAGTGCCCATCGTGGGCGCCGTCACCTTCGGTGGCGACGTGCCGGCCGCTGGTGCCGTCTCTATTGCCGGCAGATGCGGCTGCGGCTGCGGCGCTGCTCCCTACTACTACTGAGTTTTAAGAAAATGAAACAAGTCTTGTTTAATAAAGTACCTATTGCATTTAATATCCTCTATTTTTTTCCTGTCAATATCATTGAACTAACAAGTTGACGAATTGAGGTCCAATAGACCTTAGGAAATTGCTTACATCGCTTTATAAACCAGTAAAGGGCTTATAATCCAAAAAGATGTTCTGTGTTCTTATTTGCTTTGAATACTGTTACGAACTGGGGTCGGGATAATTAATAACAGCCGGTGGTTACACTAAAACGACACTTTATTCAACACTGAATTATTCCGGACACTCACGATGAATCCGTACACGATTCACTTCAACACTGTAACACACACTAAAGTCACCGATAAAACACTTATAATCACTTCTCACTATCACACTCGCTCGCGGACAAAGCTCGGAGTCAACTCGAACCGAACTCCAACTGAAGTCACTGCTCGTGCCCATCGTGTACCGCCTAATATATGGCGCCGGCCCGACATACTAGAAGCTGGTGGAAGGTTCGAGACCGCCATTTAGACTTTCATGGAATAGCCTGAAATTGTTTACGCCCTTTCTTAATTGCCTCCTTTTGTCTCGATTTCCGGCAAAGTGTTGTTGTTTGGCATGGCTTTCACACGGCAAGACTTCCATTGCAACAATACTACCAAGTAAAGGTTATAAAATAATCTTTATCTTTATCTAAATTATCACAGTTTATTTCAATTTATATTAATAACTTAATTAGTCACACCACGAGCTTTACGGTGAAAGAAAACATCGAGAGGAAACCTGCATACGTCTGAGAAGCAATTCAAAGGCGTATGTATTGTCGTGCTTGAGTAACGGTGATGGACTCGCTATCTATCACGTTGGCACAAAATATATCTCTGGCGGAAAGCGGGTGTGTGTTTGTGTGGCAGTTGTGTGGGTACTACCAATAGTCCTCTGCCTACCCCTACTAGGACCCTTGTGGGCAGGCGTGCGGATATATAACTAGTTCAGTCGAACTCTACTCGTCGATCCACTTCCATTATCGCCCTCCATTTGTCGTTGTCGACAATGGTTATCGGCCTACCGCGAGGCTGGTTCTTGAAGAACATTCCCAGAGTCAACATTTCCATTTTTAAACGGATTTAATAGACTGGTACTCGAGCATTCTTGCTCAGACTTAAAAAGGTCATCAACACCGATGCTTTACCACCTTTAATGTGTTTTGAATACTTTCCATTTGTATGTAAAGTAGTTGACTTAGCAAGAGGACAATGGTTTGTCTCTCTCTTATATTGTGTATGACTACATTGCTTTATGTATCTACGGCAGGCTTTATAAGTAATAATTGAGACCACAATTTAAAATAAGTAGGTGTTTTATTCTTCAAATCACATTTTTAACACGTCTTAGATGTAGTAGGGAGCCGCGCCGCAGCCGCAGCCGCATCTGCCAGCAATAGAGACGGCACCAGCGGCCGGCACGTCGCCACCGAAGTTGACGGCGCCCACGATGGGCACTTGGCCGGCGACCACGGTGGTGCCTCCTACGGCGAAGGTGTTCATGTTGGTTGTTTGTTTGTGTTCAACGGACTGTTGGATACAGAATGGCGGCTGGTAGGGAGTGGGACTCTTTTATAGTTCATACACAAGTCAATATCGAGTACTTGTCGTAAATGTTTCACGATCAAGGTCGTACGTGCTCTCATGTCGTGACGTTTTGTTACAGAAACCTTAGGCTTATACGAAGGTATTTATCGCAATTGCTTCACACTTTCGATAATATACGCGCATGTTGCTAAGGCGCTATACTGATAAGACTCCTCATATATAAATGCTAATGAGCGTTTAAAGAATATCAATCTTGTACAAGCACCTGAACACTACCATGGCAGCCAAAGCTATCCTCGTCCTCTGCGCCCAGGCCCTCCTGGCTCAGGTATGCACTTCAAAGTAATTAGTCTTTTGTAGTCTTGAAAACAAGGCATTGAGCCTTGTTTTCTCACAAGTCAACCTTGTCTAATGTGGTATATTTATTTCCAGTCCGCCTTCAGCCAGTGCCTCGGCCGCCTCGCCGCCCCCTGTGGCTACGACGCCGCCCCCTGGGGCTACGACGCCGCCTTCGCTGCTGCTCCTTATGGCTACGGCCCCGCGTGCGGCGCCGTGGCTCCCCTCGTGGGAGTAGCCCCCGCCAGCGGTGGTGGTTTCCCCATCACCAGTTCCTCCCCCATCTCCCCCAGTGGTATAGCCATAGCCTCTGAGAACGCAATTGAAGGCACCTTGGCCGTAGGTGGGGATCTGCCCTTCGTGAGCGCCGTGGCTCTGGAGGGCGCTCTGCCCACCGCTGGGGCTGGGTCCATCGCGTACGGCTGCGGTGACGGCTCCATCGGCATTGTGGACGCCGGCGCCGCGCCCGCCCTAGGTCTGGCTGACGGCCTCGCCTACGGCGCTGCTCCCTTCAGAGGGCTTGCAGGCCCCGCCCTTGGCCTCGGCGCCCCCGCCCTTGGTCTGGCTGCACCAGTCTACAGAGGCTGCGGCTGCGGAGCTATTTACTAATACGAGTAATACTGTTATAAAATAAGATTTAATTAAAATGATTGTTTGATAATTACGATGCAGTTTTACTTTGCGAAACCAATACTTCAAGACAAATTTAGGTAGTTAACAGTAAATTCTTGTTGCTTCTATGTCGCCTGTTTTAGTTTATGGTAGATGTACTATCTGTGCCCAGAATTTCCCCCTTGTAATACCTGTTTAATTCCATTTGTAAATTGTTTTTGGATTTAAAAATATATTATGTGTCAATTCAGCCTCCTCTCTATGCCAAATGTCATCCAATTCTGTTATTTTTTGCGTGACGGGAAAAAAATCTTAACAAAGTACCGCATCTCTGATGTTGGTAGGATGGTCGTGTCTCATACAACATTGTTTATTTACACTGTGCATAGATGGACGCCGAGACACATAATATTCTGGTATATATAGCTGTATATATCAACTGGCGTGAATGAGGGCGTGATTGTAAAGATGAAGAAAGGCATGTTACGTTGGTTTGGACACATAGAAAGGATGAGTGAAGAAGATTGACGAAACAGATATACAAAGCAAAAGTGTGTGCAAGAAGAGGCAGAGGAAGGCCACGTTCCAACTACCTGGATCAAATAGATCGGACTCTGAAGGACAGGAACGTTAAGAGTACTCGAAACCGACGAGCATGTATGAAGAGACTGATGAATGTGGACGAAGCGAAAGAGGTATGTAAGTCTAGAGAGAACTGGCGCTCTATACTCTCTGCCTACCCCGCTGGGGACTCGGCGTGATGATATGTATGTATGTAAGTAACATGTTCTTTGGTGGAAAACGTTCATAACGCAGATACTAGCGGCGTTTCTGTCCCTAATGATCCTCCGACCCGTATAGTGCGGATTAACTGATTTAGTTTCAATAATCCTTCAGATTGGTGAGGATATTTTGATGACAGGTAACTTACCGGTAACTTAACTTACAGGTTGCTCTAAACTATCTACATTATTATTATCATTATATATACTATAAAGCCGTGGTGGCCGAGTGGTTCGAGCAGTTGCCTGCGACGCAAAGGTCGCAAGTTCGAATCCCGACTGTACCAATGAGTTTTTCTGAACTTAAGTAGTGATTAGTCACACCACGAGCTTTACGGTGAAGGAAAACATCGAGAGGAAACCTGCATACGTCTGAGAAGCAATTCAAAGGCGTATGTATAGTCGTGCTGGAGTAACGGCGATGGACTCGCCATCTGTCACGTTGGAACCTAATATACATCCGGTGGAAAGTGGGTGTGTGGGAATTACCTATACACCTCTGCCTACCCCTTCGGGGACCCTTGTGGGAAGGCGTGAGGATATTATTATCTATAGAAATAAATATAATAGCAGTGTCTGTTTGAAATATCGAATCCGCAATGAAGAGATTCGCAAAACAACTGACGTGAACGAGGGTATTATTGTAAAGATGAAGATCGGCATGTTACGTTGGTTTGGACATATAGAAAGGATGAGTGAAGAAAGATTGACGAAACAGATATACAAAGCGAAAGCTTAAGGACGGGAACGTCAAGAGTACTCGAAACCGGCGGGCATGTATGAAGAGACTGATGAATGTGAACGAAGCGAAAGAGGTATGCAAGACTAGAGGGAGCTGGCGCTCTATCCTCCCTGCCTACCCCGTTAGGGACTCAGCGTGATGATATGTATGTATGTCTGTATGTTATATTACAAAAATCGGTTTTTACTAAATGCTTATTTATAGTTGTATACATAGTACATATACGATCAAATATTTTTTACAATATTTGTCTGTCTGTCTGGTTGTCCCGGCTAATCTTTCTCGCAGATAGCTGACGTAAAAAGGAATATCTTAGGCTACTTTTATTTATATATATATATATATCCTCACGCCTTCCCACAAGGGTCCCCGAAGGGGTAGGCAGAGGTGTATAGGTAATACCCACACACCCACTTTCCGCCAGAGGTATATTAGGTGCCAACGTGACAGATGGCGAGTCCATCGCCGCCATCTGTCACGTTGTCATCTGTCAATCGCCAAGGTACAAATACTCACATTCATCATATAAATATCTGCCCTCAGCGGGTATCAAACACTTCTTAATTGAATACCTTCATGCATATTATATTGTATTTCACGTCACACCACGAGCTTTACGGTGAAGGAAAACATCGAGAGGAAACCTGCATACGTCTGAGAAGAAATTCAAAGGCATATGTATACTTTTATTAAACTGAACAATAACTTTTTTGTTAAATTCCAAGCGGACAAAGTCGCGGGCATAGCTTGTTTCAAAACCGTTTACTTATTTCGAAGTCAATAAGATCTGTGGTAGGATCGCCGCATCAAGATCAGCTTGGGAATCCATGCAAGAGGCATATGTCCAGCAGTGGACGCATATATGCAGAGAAGAAGAAGAGGATCCGTGGTGTGTGTGTGTGAGTGCTAGTTCGAATCCCGACTGCACCGGACAGAACTTTTCTGATCTTAAATGCCGTGTGTAGTCACACTACGAGCTTTACAGTGGAGTCAAGCTTCTACAAGAAACCTGCATACGCTTAAGAAGAGATTCAAAGGCGTATGTATAGTCGTGCTTGAGTAACGAAGACCGACTCGCCATCTGTCACGTTTGCACCTAAAAGTGTGTGGTAAATCTACCTGCACACCTCTACCCTTTCGGGGACCCTTGTGGAAAGGCGTAAGGATATCTTAAATTATTATTACTTAACGCTGGCAAAACTAAGGTTCCGGTATTCGAAAGAGATTAACAAGTGACTAAGTGTGTTATATCGGTAAATGTGTAAATTCTAGAGCAAGTGAATGAATTTGTACATTTAGGAAGCATGTTCACACGAGATGGAAAGTATGAAAACGACATTGAAAGGCGGATAACTGTAACTTGTAATAAGGTGAATGGGGCCATGTCGGCGTTGATGGGCAGTAAAAGTCTGAGCTAGAAGGCTCGAGTTTCTGTCCACGACACGGTATTGGTTCCCACTTTATTGTACGGCAGCGAATCCTGGGTAAGTCAGAGGAAGCATGAAATTAGCATAAGTGCAGTTGATATGCGATCCCTTCGAGAAATGTGCGGAGTAACGATCTCAGATCGAATCCGCAATGAAGAGATTCGCAAAACAACTGGTGTTAATGAGGTTGTTGTTGTGTCGAGGTTTGGACATATAGAGATGAAAGAAAGATAGATGTAACAGATTAACAAAAGTAAAATGTGTGCAATAAGAGGCAGAGGAAGACCACCTCCCAACTACCCAGATCAAATCGATCGTACATGAAGGTCCGAACGACGGGAAGATTAATAGTACTCGAAACTGGCGAGCATGTATGAAGAGATTGATGAATCTGGACGAAACAAAAGAGGCATGTAAGTATAGAGAGAGCTGGCGCTGTATTATTTCTGCCCACCCCGTTATGGATACGTGTTTCTCGTGGTACTCGAGGCGTGGTTATATTGTGTACATGTATCGTATGCAGGTTCCCTCTCAATGATTTCCTTCATCGTAAGTTATAAGGTTCATTATTGTATGAATTTTATTAAAGAGATAAAAAATATACAGACATTGATATAAAAGCGAAACCCGAGCTGGTATATGTTGATCTGTTAGCAGAAATTGCACGCGGCCCAGGTTTTTTTTATTTAAGCCAGATCAATACTCTAGCTACATTGAGGCACAGCAGAACATCTACCATAAACTAAAACAGGCGACATAGACGCAACAGGAAACTTTTTTTTTTATACAACTAGAGTGGGAAACGAGCATACGACCCACCTGATCGAGCGGTTCCCGCAGCCTATTTACGCTTACAATACCGATGTATCACTTGCGCGTTGCCACTCTGTGTTCGGAGAGTTATACTGTACTGGCAGCATAATGGGACTAATCCCTGTGCTGCCAACACTAAATATCTACTGTTAACTAGCTAAATTTGTCGTGAAGTATTGGCTATGTAAAGTAAAACTGCATCGTTATTATCAAACAATCATTTTAATTAAATCTTATTTTATAACAGTGTTACTCGTATTAGTAAATAGCTCCGCAGCCGCAGCCTCTGTAGGCTGGTGCAGCCAGACCAAGGGCGGGGGCGCCGAGGCCAAGGGCGGGGCCAGCAAGCCCTCTGAAGGGAGCAGCGCCGTAGGCGAGGCCGTCAGCCAGACCTAGGGCGGGCGCGGCGCCGGCGTCCACAATGCCGATGGAGCCGTCACCACAACCGTACGCGATAGACCCAGCCCCAGCGGTGGGCAGAGCGCCCTCCAGAGCCACGGCGCTCATGAAGGGCATATCCCCACCTACGGCCAAGATGCCTTCAATTGCGTTCTCAGAGGCTATGGCTATACCACTGGGGGAGATGGGGGAGGAACTGGTGATGGGGAAACCACCACCGCTGGCGGGGGCTACTCCCACGAGGGGAGCCACGGCGCCGCACGCGGGGCCGTAGCCATAAGGAGCAGCAGCGAAGGCGGCGTCGTAGCCCCAGGGGGCGGCGTCGTAGCCACAGGGGGCGGCGAGGCGGCCGAGGCACTGGCTGAAGGCGGACTGGAAATAAATATACCACATTAGACAAGGTTGACTTGTGAGAAAACAAGGCTCAATACCTTGTTCTCAAGACTACAAAAGACTAATTACTTTGAAGTGCATACCTGAGCCAGGAGAGCCTGGGCGCAGAGGACGAGGATAGCTTTGGCTGCCATTGTAGTGTTCAGGTGCTTGAACAAGATTGATATTCTTTAAACGCTCATTAGCATTTATATATGAGGAGTCTTATCAGTATAGCGCCTTAGCAACATGCGCGTATATTATCGAAAGTGTGAAGCAATTGCGATAAATACCTTTGTATAAGCCTAAGGTTTCTGTAACAAAACGTCACGACATGAGAGCACGTACGACCTTGATCGTGAAACATTTACGACAATTACTCGATATTGACTTGTGTATGAACTATAAAAGAGTCCCACTCCCTACCAGCCGCCATTCTGTATCCAACTGTCCGTTGAACACAAACAAACAACCAACATGAACACCTTCGCCGTCCTGTTGCTCTGCGCCCAAGCTTGCTTGGTACAGGTGGGTTGCTTTGCTCTCATGTTGCTCTATCTTGTTGTATTCGGATGAGTACGTGTATGGCTATCTAACAATCTATTGTATTGCAGAATGTATTCGGTCAGTGCCTCGGCGGCGTGCGCGGAGCTCTGGGCTACGGAGCGTGGGACGGCGCTCTCGGCTACGGAGCTCTGGGCTACGGAGGCTGGGACGGCGCTCTCGGCTACGGAGCCTACGGTCCCGCCATCGCCCCAGCCTACGCCCCTGCATGCGCTGCTCCCGCTTACGGCGGTGAGGGTGTGGGCAACGTGGCCGTCGCTGGAGACATGGCCGTAGGAGGCACCACCGTGGTCGCCGGCCAAGTGCCCATCGTGGGCGCCGTCACCTTCGGTGGCGACGTGCCGGCCGCTGGTGCCGTCTCTATTGCCGGCAGATGCGGCTGCGGCTGCGGCGCGGCTCCTTACTACATCTAGAGAACGTAAAAAATTTAAATAATAAAAATGGCTAGCAATCCACACCTATTCGTTTTACTATTAAACAAAATAGTCGTAAGAATAATATTTCTGTCATTAGTCACGTACAATTTAAACTTATTAGTAAATCTTGATGTTTCCATTCCTGAGTGATGGTTTGAACAAGGCATATTGTTTGAGTAATAAATTTTTAACTATCATATACATACGCCAGGTGGCCTATCGACCTTTAAGCATCACATAAAGCTTGACAAACCTATCCAGCCTCTCGGAAAGTACCCTCAGAATTGGAGGCCATGTTTGTTATCCGGCAAAATGTCGACATGAACGTAAAAAAAGAACTATGTAACGGTGTCTGTTATACGGTCGATAATTCTACACTAGTCTATCCTCTATTCCATTATTTTAAGTTAGAAAAAGAGCCGTGGTGGCCGAGTGGTTCGAGCAGTTGCCTGCGACGCAAAGGTCGCAAGTTCGAATCCCGACTGTACCTATGAGTTTTTCTGAACTTAAGTACAGTGATTAGTCACACCACGAGCTTTACGGTGAAGGAAAACATCGAGAGGAAACCTGCGTACGTCTGAGAAGAAATTCAAAAGGCGTATGTATAGTCGTGCTTGAGTAACGGCGATGGACTCGCCATCTGTCACGTTGGCACCTAATATACCTCTGGCGGAAAGTGGGTGTGTGGGTATTACCTGCACACCTCTGCCTACCCCTTCGGGGACCCTTGTGGGAAGGCGTGAGGATATATTATTATTATTATAAAAAGATGGATAAAGTTATTTATACATCTTTAATGCAATTTAAATAATATATCCTCACGCCTTCCCACAAGGGTCCCCGAAGGGGTAGGCAGAGGTGTATAGGTAATACCCACACACCCACTTTCCGCCAGAGGTATATTAGGTGCGAACGTGACAGATGGCGAGTCCATTGCCGTTACTCCAGCACGACTATACATACGCCTTTGAATTTCTTCTCAGACGTATGCAGGTTTCCTCTCGATGTTTTCCTTCACCGTTCAGCTCGTGGTGTGACTAATCACTGTATTTAAGTTCAGAAAAGCTCATTGGTACAGTCGGGATTGAACTTGCGACCTTTGCGTCGTAGGCAACTGCTCGAACCACTCGGCCACCACGGCTCTTTAATTCATTCCATTTCAGTTTACGACAGTAACGCTCACAAGCAAATGGAACGGGAAACACTGCGGTCGGGAGCGTGATCGTTCCGAACGCTTAGTGGAACGCGCCCACGTCAGGTTGATACTTTTCAGTCGGGGTGTAGTACGTCAGACAACTAAGACGCCAACGAGAGAGCAAAGGAAGTTGTATACTCCAGATGTACACTGTGGTCGAAAATACCTCCAGTGCCAGTGACCTCTGAAGATATAATTTTGATTGTTCCACAGACAAAAGACCACCACATCTTATGGGCTGCAAAGCGGCTAAGTATCACTTCTCCCTCTCTCTCTACTCCAAACTTTATACACTAAGCTCCAAGTGGACACAAAACTTAATGACTACCTCTAGTGATAGGAGATAGGTTTGTGATTAAAATATTATATAGGATTAATCTCAATTTATTAGTTCATATTGTGATGTATGTTTTCAGTAAATAGCACCGCAGCCGCAGCCTCCGTATCCGAGACCGAGGGGCGCTGCAAGACCAAGGGCGGGGGCGGCTAGACCTCTGAAGGGAGCTGCCAGACCACCGTAGGCGAGACCGTCAGCCAGACCAATGGCGGGCGCGGCTCCGGCGTCCACAATGCCGATGGCACCGTCTCCGCAGCTGTACGCGACAGTACCAGCCCCAGCGGTGGGCAGAGCGCCCTCCAGAGCCACGGTGCCCACGAAAGGCATGTTTCCACCTACAGCCAGGATACCTTCGATAGCATTGTCAGAGGATACAGCAATGCCACTGGGGGGGATGGGGGAGGCGCTGGCGATGGGAAGACCACCACCGCTGGCGGGGGCTACTCCGGCAAGGGGAGCCACAGCCCCACATCCACAGCCGTACCCAGCACCGTAAGCCAGACCGTCGTAAGCAAGACCGGCGCGGCCGATGCCGTAGGGGGCGGCGAGGCCTCCGAGGCACTGGCTGAAGGCGAGCTGGAAGTAAAAGAACCATTTGTATATAAATGAGCCGTGGTGGCCGAGTGGTTCGAGCAGTTGCCTGCGACGCAAAGGTCGAATCCCGACTGAACCAATGAGTTTTTCTGAACTTAAGTACAGTGATTAAACACACCACGAGCTTTACGGTGAAGGAAAACATCGAGAGGAAACCAGCATACGTCTGAGAAGACATTCAAAAGGCGTATGTACAGTCGAGTTTGAGTAACGGCGACGGACTCGCCATCTGTCACGTTGGCACCTAATATACATCTGGCGGAAAGTGTGTGTGTTTTACCTATACACCTCTGCCTACCCCTTCGGGGACCCTTGTGGGAAGGCGTGAGGATTTATATTATATTATATAGTATATAAATTAAAATTAAGTTTTACTTTAGCACAGGAAAGACACCATAATGACTGACTTGTAGCGAGTAAACCGAAATAAATCTAATTTTATAAATTATACAGTTTTTGAGGACATTCCTCTTTCACGTAAAACTACTGAACGAAAACGGATGAATTTTTGCACAAAGTACATTTATTAACTAGATTCAAACACAAGGTTCTAACAATGTAATTACATTTTACGAGGGCGACCCCGCGGTAACTATAAATATAGAAAAGAAGATGTCTTTTATCAAGGTTATACCTGAGCCAGGAGGGCCTGGGCGCAGAGGACGAGGATAGTTTTGGCTGCCATTGTAGTGTTGAGGTGCTGGTGAGGGAATGATGCTTGATGGCAGGCGGCTGGTTTTATGTAAGAATTCGTTATCAGCAGTTTGTGATAGCAATAGCCACTTAGGAAATAATTATGTACTAGTTTTACGAAATCTGATAATATTTATGTTTGTATGACGGAATGCATGGCACAAATAAGCAACCAGCAATATGTCACGTCCGCATCGCCTCTCGCAACACCTTCCCCTTATCACACCGCGAGGGCAGTATATAACGGCTGCAGCAGCCCCCCAACATCACTCAGCTCCCCGTTGAACACAAACAAACAACCAACATGAACACCTTCGCCGTCCTGTTGCTCTGCGTCCAGGCTTGCTTGGTACAGGTGGGTGGCTATTGTATCTATTTCTTTGGTATTCCCCTTTTTTTCTTTGTATCTGAACGAGCTCCCTAGCTCTTGTGAGTGTAGAAGTGGGTGGCAGTCAAACCTTGCCCCCATGCATTTGCATCTACACTGGACCGCAAAGAAAAAGGGTCGGTAAGAATATCTTCAATATCTTCAAAAGTAGCTGACCTAGATTTATCAAATAAAAACTAAATTAATAAATATTTGAATGTGCTAGAAGTAAAGAATTTACCCTTTTTTAAATAAAGAAAAATGCGTAGATTTTCCAGTATTTCCGTAAATGTTGATTTGTTTATGACCAATTGTTCAGGTGCTACTCCAGTTCAGCCCACAATGGTCTTCTTACCTTTCCCTATCTGCCTGTCATATTCTGTGAGGTCCATTACTCTACCCGGACTATTTATAAATTATTTTATTGTTTCTTTTAGACTGTATTCGGTCAGTGCCTCGGTGGTGTCCGCGGCTACGGAGGTCTCGGCTACGGAGCCTGGGACGGCGCCCTCGGCTATGGAGGTCTGGGCTACGGTGCCTGGGATGGCGCTCTCGGCTACGGAGGTCTTGGCTGCGGAGCCATCGCTCCTGCTGTCGCCGCTTACGGCGGTGAGGGTGTGGGCAACGTGGCCGTCGCTGGAGACATGGCCGTAGGAGGCACCACCGTGGTCGCCGGCCAAGTGCCCATCGTGGGCGCCGTCACCTTCGGTGGCGACGTGCCGGCCGCTGGTGCCGTCTCTATTGCCGGCAGATGCGGCTGCGGCTGCGGCGCGGCTCCCTACTACTACTGAGAAATTTGACATTTATTTTGATCCATAATAAAAAAAAACATTTAGTAAGTTAGCATTTTACTTTATAAAGCCTTTCTGTTTCTGACGAGAGTAACAGGGACTGAACAATGATAATATGCTTTTGACATTATTATTGAAGAATGGGAAACAGAGCGATTAAGAGTAGTTTCTCTCAAAAAACTTAAAATTTTAAATGCCTTTGCGATAAGAGGGCTGGCGAATTCTTCCGCCATTCTGCCAGTGTTCTTGGCTACCATTCCGCGTCACTCGGATTTGGAACACTTGTTTGAGAAGTTTAGTCATTTGCTTTAATTTTATTGTAGTGTTGTATTTTCGTTGTATATTATTACACTCTAAAGAAAGACTACGTTCCAATTACCTGGATCAAATCGATCGGACGATCAAGGACGGGAACGTCAAGAGTACTCGAAACC
>JACCPG010004606.1:0-74797 GCA_016069955.1 Drepana arcuata | reverse complement strand
CTTCACCGTAAAGCTCGTGGTGTGACTAATCACTGTACTTAAGTTCAGAAAAACTCATTGGTACAGGCGGGATTCGAACTTGCGAACTTTGCGTCGCAGGCAACTGCTCGAACCACTCGGCTTTTTATATATATATTTATCAAATTTATTATAATAATAAAATATATTTATTAAATATATCGTTGTCTATTTACCATAACGCAAGCTTTGCTAAATCTAAGGTTATGTCAAATTTTGTGACAAGAGTGTGTTTGTCTCAAGGTATTTAAGTTCAGAGAACTCATTGATGCCATCGGAATTCGAACCTGCAATCTTGATCTTGCAGGCGACCCCCGAACCACTAGGCCACTACCACGTATGTTGCATTAATGTTTAATATATTTATATTTCAACCCAATAAAGTCCATACTTGACCACGATCTCGTTGATTTAAGTTAGATTCCCCAGGTATGTACGTAAACATTTTTCGATACTAAAATTCACAAAACCAATTTGTATTCATCAATGTGCAGCGGAACTGAATCAAGCGCCATATTTGCACAACAATATGAACAGTAGCAAAACAATTTATGCTATGGCAACATTCAACACGCTTCCACGCACACTAAAGGAGAAATCATTTATTTCGACTACTGAAAAAACGCCCGCTTGGACGCTATTGGATAGTTCTCCAAAAGGCTTTCCTTTATATTTATTGCCATCATTTTACCAAACAATACAGGCTTTACAAACTTACCTCAGTCCTTGCTTATCTCGTAATACAATTTTAAATCAACTCAATAGAGTTTAAAATTCAATGAAACAAGTTCAATGGTAGAAGACAGGTTTATGCATATTTGGCCGCCTGCCACGTAGTGTTGCTAGCAAAAAAAAATCGACTGCCGCAAATAAAAGGTTTGACTCAATGTTTAGTAACTTTGTTCCGGTATGTAGGAAGTTTTCAGGCAATATTTTAATATTACAATGGCAACACACGAATTGGAAGGAGTATTGCAAAGTATGAATAATGGATGTTTAATATGCTACAGTAACCTCAGTACTGAGTTGGAACAATGATTTGTATTGTTCACTTTGTGGTTGGAATTGTAAATAATATGATGACATTTGAACTTCATACATATAGAACTTCCTTCTTTCACTTCAAGCATAATTATTCGTTTCTTTATTTTCAATTCAATATATTACGTAAGAAACCCCGCAGGTTTTCATACTATTACTTCCAAATATTCCCAGTACCACCATTAACAGACAGTATAATAATAAACAACACAAAAAAACACCCTTTTAAATTCCTAAAGAACCTTAAAATGTCACGCATCCTCATATATCTATGTTATCGCTTATACAATTTATTTGTAATGGCAGCCCCAAAATGCTCAATTCCACCGCAATAATTCAAATCTGGAACGTGAATAGAACTGTTTAGCGCCATAAAGGGGGAATTAAAAAAGTATTATGCAACGGTTGTGTTACCAGTATTAATTGTGTATTGTTTGAAGTGGACGGGTCACGCGAGGTGTGTCTTCAACTGTGTGGACTTACCCTTATTGTGTGTTAAAAGCGCTTATGTTTCAATGTATGCTAGGTATTTAGTTTAGAAGTTTAACTATGATTCTTTAAAAAAAAAGGTGCAAGGAAGAACACGGTTCGTCTAATGGTTTTGCTATTGAATCCTTTAAGTTACTAGGGTGACCACTAGATTTTGTTGTGTGTGACGTGATACGTGATGCATAAGGTAATAATGAGCTTCTACGGGAGGGGGGAGGTTTGTTATATTGTGTTGGCAGCAGAGGGATTAGTCATACTAATCCCTCTGAAACAGCCATCACATTATAACTCTCGGAACACAGAGTGGCAACGCGCAAGTGACACTTCGGTATCGTGAGCGTAAATAGGCTACGATAATAGTTTCCCACCAGGTGGACCATATGCTTGTAAGCCACTCTTGTCGTATAAAAAACAGACGTTTGAGAAGACATTAGCACAGCTGTACATGAATCTGTCATGTACAGCTGTGCTAAATAATAATAAAACACACGCCTGTCAGATGTCTGTCATATTGGAAGCTAAATACATATATCTCCGAAAAAAGCTGGTGTAATATTACGTCTGATCAACCCATACACGAAGCCGTGCAAATAATAAAAATATATTTAAAAGTTGAATATTTTCGAACTCGAACTACTTATTTTCAATTTGCAACGTATTCAATGTAAGCATGAACGTAATATAATTTTGTAGTATGCAGCACTATCGTAAAGTATCCGAGTATCGGATGATATCCGAAAACGGTATCGTTGATTTCACGGGCGGGCGGACACGATGAAAACAATATAGAAAAGGTCGCCTTGACATTTGATGAAATACCCCGCGAAGCGTGAGCTAGCATCTTTACAGGAAGCCCTTTTAACTTCTAAACTGAAGGAAAATACATTGTTTTCAGGAAATGCAATAGCAATGTTTTTCTCCATTTTCCAAGTTGCTTAGGACGTCTCCTTATAGTCAACCATGTATAAAAATCAACATATTTTACTCAACATAAGGGACACAGGGAACACTTATTGAACGTCACATACTTTATAAGAATTAATGCTACCACCGTTTCCAAGAAAAAAACCTGCCAAGAGAAGAAACGGTAAAACAAACTACCCGGTTTTCTTTTATAACTATAAAAATAATAACATTATTCCAAAAAAAAATACATTTAATATCTGCCCTAAAATAAATACTTTAAAAAAATTTATTTACAGTAAAAAAAAATGTTTACAAAATAAAATATTTCTGCGCAAAAAACTAACAAATGAAATTTTATCCATAAAGGTAAAACCGTGGAGCTCAACTAGTATTCCATATTTGTCTCACCTTTCACATACTGCCTTCGTGTAGTAGCGTGCGGGCGGTCGCGTGCCCTCCCAGGACTGCGTTGGGCTGTTAACATTCTTAAACGGATTGTTAGAATAAGTCCTGTACTCAGTCTAGTCGCCTACTCTGGGAAGATACCAAGTATATATAGTATACATAGCAGACACAAATACCTACATATCATCACGCCGAGCGCTTCGGGGACAGGCAGATAATCTCCCTTAGAATATTACTAGTCTTATAGATCTTTATCATTTCACCCGCATTCATCGGCGTCATAAATATTTTTAATTATAATTGATTTGACAAGACAGTAGGCAGGCAGTAGACATTGATACGGTCCGCCTGAGGGTAAGCAGTAACCGTTGCATAAAGACGCGTGCACCAAGGAATCATAAGTAGGATACATACACTGTCTGATTATTTACGGTAACCGTCGCTTTTGGACGCCTGCTCTAAGGTCATCAAGGGCATATTTACTTCTACGCTTGCAATAGAAACCATAGTAATATATTTTTAATGAACCTTTCAGTCCGCCGCCCGCATTGGATACTGTTGTTGTCTCGTGCCTTTGTATATAAATGTCTCTTTCACATTTTTTAACGATGCCTTTAACTGCCTAATGGCACAACTACTGTGAGAATGATGAACACGCCTTTCATAGGTGTACACATCTGATACATACATACATACATATAATCACGCCTCTTTCATCCGTACATACGCTTCGTCCACTTTCATTATTCTGATACTAATACTAATAAACATCTGATACTAATTGTTATTCTTTTAATTATAAGTTTTAATGTGTATGTACTGTTGGTGTGTCTTTAAATAAATAAATCACTTTATGGTAAGGCTCAAAATAGGGTCGAAGGTCAACTATCATTCATAATTTTATAATCGACTAGGTGTCTATTGACTAGGTTCGAGCAGTTGCCTGCGGCGTAAAGGTCGCAAGTTCGAATCCCGACTGTACCAATGAGTTTTTCTGAATTTAAGTACAGTGATTAGTCACACCACGAGCTTAACGGTGAAGGAAAACATCGAGAGGAAACCTGCATACGTCTGAGAAGCAATTCAAAGGCATATGTATAGTCGTGCTTGAGTAAAGGCGATGGACTCGCCATCTGTCACGTTGGCACCTAATATACCTCTAGCGGAAGGTGGGTGTGTGGGGTATTACCTATACACCTCTGCCTACCCCTTCGGGGACCCTTGTGGGAAGGCGTGAGGATGAGGACTAGGTGTATGTATATACCTAGTCAATTATAGAGGCTTCACCCGAATTAAATTCAAGTATATAACTACTGCAGATGACATGATCATATAAATAGCCTATAGCAAAAATATTATACATTTCAATAAAATGATTAGATCCTATGATCACGAACTAATATAAGCATTGATTGTAATATTAATCCTATAGCAGCCAAAACCGCTTAGCATTATGTCGTCAAAAATTTGTGCGCATTCCTCCAGCGCATAATTCATATTGCCTGCACTCGTACAGCATAGAAATATCCAGTTAATAAGGAAACAGATAACTCAGCATCTCAACGTACATTTTTCCGATAGCTAAACTGAGAATTTTCAATTTTAAGCCCCCCACGAGACGGCATGGCATTAAAATAAAATACGGCTTGTGTCGTCAGTCGACACGTAAACGCCATCCATCACTCGCTCGTGTGCAACCCCACTAGGTGTAATGCAGACGGGCGACGAAAAAGTTGCTGAGTGTTTTATGTACTGCAAAGTTTCGTTTGCGAAACTGTGCTGGATTTTAAAACTAATGCCGAATACAATACTTTTTACTCACTTCTCTTAGAATTTTAGTCTTGTGGTGAGAGCAAGAACTAGAACAGTTGTAGAAAACTAAGGACTGGATATCATATCGTTTCATAAGTGATTCCTGTGCCGTTATTTTGAATTTTAATTCAGAATTTCAATTGAGTACTCAATGATCTTTTATAATAATCATTATAAAGCCGAAATATTTGATTTTTATATTTGTATTGTCTTATGTGTCTAAAATATATTTTTTTCGATAAAATTAAGCTTATAAAAGTCATCGAAAGGAGAAAGTTTAACATTTCAAATACTAAAACTGTAATTTTACTATATCCTCACGCCTCCCCATAAGGGTCCCCGAATGGGTAGGCAGAGGTGTATAAGTAGTACCCACAGACTCATATTATAAAATACCTCTTCATTCACCAAGAGATTTAGAGACGCCAACAATGGCCCAGCTCTTAGATAAATGATGATGACTGTATTAAATATATATCTATTGCTGTTATAAAAAAAAATGCTTAATTAAGCATGAACGTCTGTGGTTTTACCTAATAGTACTGCTCAATTTGCGATTTGTTTTAACTCAGGTATAATACGGTCACAGATATATTTAAATACTTCACTAAGTTAGTTAATCAGTACTTTTACGAGTATGTCGGCATTACGAGATGGATATTTTTACTTATTCGGAACCGACGAGCATGTATGAAGAGACTGATGAATGTGGACGAAGCGAAAGAGGTATGTAAGTCTAGAGAGAACTGGCCCTCTATACTCTCTGCCTACCCCGTTAGGGACATGACGTGATGATATGCATGTATTTTTACTATGGGACATTATGTCGCCAGTCTGTTCTAGTCCTGTGCCGGCACTGTATTGACGCAAAGCGAATTTTTGAAAAATGTAAAAAGGTCACTGGAGACGGCACGTACACTTCATTTATTTCCGGATCGACTTCTCCGAGGCCGACCTTTGGGAGACTGACGGTGGACAGGATGAATAAATGCTTTTTCTTACAATTCAATTTAAAAGGATATTTTTAAATAGAGAATGGTTTCAAATCGCTTATGAACGCTCCATGATCGGAATTTTTTTTTAATGAAAAAGTGACCGTTATATTGCTTACAAAGATTTTACTGCGAGCCTATAATGAGGGACATATCAAACAACTTTGACGCCTGTATTTATTTGTGAGATAAATAGTCCAAAATGTTTATTGTTCGGAATCCCTACTAATTTTATAGATGCGAAAGTAACTCTGACTGTCTGTTACCTTTTCACGCCTAAACTACTGAATCGATTTAAATGAAATTTGGTACAGATATAGCCTAGAGCTTGAGAAAGGACATAGGTTTTAATGCGAAAAAGGGTTGTAAGGGGTTGAAATTGTGGATTCAATTTTGTATGGAAGTTTCGTAATTTTTGAAGCTAGAAGCTTGAAACTAATTTTTTTGGCTCTGGATTACATATAAATTAATATTACATTCAAAGTTTGTAAAAAATATGGTAAAAAAAATGCTGCTTAATATCACTTTTGCGCGCGGACGAAGTCGCGGGGAAAAGTTAAAGCATAGCTAGTTTGTAAATAAAACCTTTATAAAAAAAAAAAAAGAAAATCGCAGTCGTAACGAGAAGTCGTGGCTCACAACCGCTGCCACAGCTTCTGTATGACGTGATTACTAATAAATAATATTGTGATTACTACTAATTACGTCTTATCTGAAAAATAAGCTTCTATTATCCAGTCGGAAAAACGCACATACCTCATATATCATCATCATCATATCATCACGCCGAGTCCCTAACGGGGTAGGTAGAGAGTATGGAGCGCCAGTTCTCTCTTGACTTACATACTCTCTTAATACCTCGTTCGCTTATATTACATACCGATATATTTAAGTATGAATTTACATACCTATTGATACCTTCACGGAGTAAGCAGAGAGAGCGCCAATTCGCTCAAGACTTTGTCCTCTTTCGATGCACTGACCGAAATAAATATGTGGGTTACATACATACATAATGTATATATTTACCTTTACTCTCTCTGCCAGTCTTCTCTAGACTTACTATATATATATGAATTAAATTATATTTTTCCTTCAGGACATCAACAACAAAATGCAGCGGAGGCTCACCACACCGGGAGCGCAGGAGACGAGAAGACGACGGAACTGCTTTAAGCGGGTTCGCTGCGGCGTTGCACAAGACACCACCACCACCGCCCCCGGCCTTATTGCGAAGACTTGGCGTCAAGGAACCTACCGGGGTTGGCAAGGTAAGACATAGATTTTAACAATAATACCTAGAATCAAGTACTATGCTGAAAAAACAGACCGAGCAATAAATAAATAATTTTACTTCACACATAAGCGTCCATATTTCGTTTAAAACTAAAGAAAAGCTAATACAATCACGACACATTTATATACATGTAACTACGTGCAATGGCCTGTACAATTACTATTAGTTCCCCAGCTCCTGCTGCAAATATTTTTGTATATATAATTGTATATGTCAAAGCTGACATGCATCTGGAACTCTTACGAGCTAAAACGTACTTTAGTGCGTGAAGGAAAATGAGAAAACATTGTCTCAATTTTTTTTTAATAAGTTACATTAAAATTAAATGATTTAAAATCGATACTGTATAACAAATATGTATGTTAAACTATTTTCGATACGTAAATTATTGACTCACAGAGTAGAACGTAGAGACTTTACGATACAATGAAACTATATTATGTCAAACGCATGATAGATTAAACTTGCCTAGATTCTTATGCTGCCCTGGTAGAAAGGTAACTGTCGTTGTTATAAAACTCACCGGCAACGCACGAGCAAATAATTGTTTATGCTAGCGCCTATATACTACGGTAACCGTTTACCATCACACCGTGATTATCAAAACAAAGCTCATTAAGTTATTAACTAAAAGCTTAGCGAAGCTGTGTCATAACCTTTGCAACCAAACCAAAATTATTTTGGTGCATGGCGTGAACGTGCCAACGTGCACTTTACCATCACAGATCACATCGCTTTAAAGCGTTAAAGGGCAGCTCATTAGCGCAAGATCATCGCTGTCTCATTAGACGCAACCAATTAGCGAGGTCCGGCTTAAAGCGCTCTTTAATCATTGCCTGTCGTGACAAGAGCCCATTAAAGTTCGCAACTTATAGCTGTTTTACTTTTAAAGGGTGCTCGATTATTGTCTGCGAGTTAAATTGGAAATCTCTGTCTGGAATTGTGGATAAAATGTTCTTCGTATTTTATGTTATGGAGTTTAAGACCATGGTCACCGCTGGCAACGAAGTCTAAGGTTCCATTTCCGCTGAGGGCGCATATTTGTGTGATGAGCACGAATATTTCACGCTTTCCCACAAGGGTCCCCGAAGGGGTAGCCAGAGCCAGCAGCCAGGGGAGCCAGGCTTTCCGCCAGAGGTATATTAGGTGCCAATGTGACAGATGGCGAGTCCATCGCCGTTACTCAAGCACGACTATACATACGCCTTTGAATTTCTTCTCAGACGTATGCAGGTTTCCTCTCGATGTTTTCCTTCACCGTAAAGCTCGTGGTGTGACTAATCACTGTACTCAAGTTCAGAAAAAACTCATTGGTACACGGCCACCACGGCTCTCGTAACTAAGTACAAGAAAATAGCTCGTTAATCTTACTCTTTACACTCTGTGAACTAACTTAAACGAACTTAGTACCGTTTTAACAAACTCAATTACGTCATTTGTCTTTACCAGTCCGATGGCCGCTTGGTCTGCAAGTCCGGATACCTCGGTACGTGATCGACCGCCAGCTCGCTAATGTCATAAGACAGTCGTCTAACGAGCTGCGCTGTCGGCATCACAACTGAAATGCCTCCCTTGCCCGATACGGCTATCGCCATTTCGCAATTGTAATTGTGTGTATGGAATAGGAAATAGGATAAATTTAATATAATATAGCGGGACTTTACGTAAATATTGACAAATGACAACTTCATCAAACAACACAACATCAAATAACACAATTTATTGTGTTGTGTTCCTACGTGGTGAATAAGGTTTCCAGTAATGAGCTCCTTGGGGAGGGGGGAGGATTGTTACATTGTGTTGGAAGCAGAGGGATTAATCCCATTATGCTGCCAACACACTATAGCTCTCCGAACACAGAGTGGCAACGCGCAAGTGATACTTCGGTATCGTGAGCGTAAATAGGCTACGGTAACCGTTTCCCATCAGGTGGGCCGTATGCATGTTTGCCACTCTTGTTGTATAAAAAAAAAATATTTTGACGACCGTCTGGTCTAGTAGTTAGAGCTCCTGACTCCGAAACATGAGGTCGCGGGTTCAAATCCCGCTGAGTGCAGATATTTGTGTGATGAATACGAGTATTTGTACCTTAGTCTTGGATGTCCTATGTATTTATGTATATATCTATCTATATAAGTAAATATATCGTTGCCTAGTTACCATAACACAAGCTTTGCTTCCCAAATCCCAAATTAGGGCCTAGGTCAATTTGTGTGGTATTGTCCCAGGTATTTTTTTTATTTCGAGGAGACAATGAGGAAGATGCGAGGACTAGGGCACAATACTGTCCAAAAATATCTTTAACGTCTTTTCTATTTATAAATTCAGTATAGAAACCTTTAAATAAACATTCGAGTTCGAGGGTACAAGGGCTGGCAGATAATATACAGTAGCGATGGGCGATTGTTACTAAAAACATTCGAATTATTCGATTGTTCAATTTATTCGAACCATTCGAATAAAAATTGTGATCTTTCGAATAAATCGATAGTAGTAGTACGTTGACCTCGAGGCCGCGCGTCCTGCGCGAGCGCAGCCGAAATCAGCCGAAGGAAACAATCGACGCCATCGATTTAGTAGTTTTGAACGAATTAGTCATTTCCAACGAATGACTAAATCGAACGGCGGGAATTGCGCGGCGCGGCAAAACACTGCGTGCGTCGATTGTTATTCGTTTGTCGATTGTTATTCGATTGTTTTTTCGTCACAACGAATGAATCGACAATCGAATATGCAGTTGTACAATTGTCGATTCATTCGATAGTTTTTTTTTTAACAATCGCCCATCACTAATATACAGCGCCATTATTATAGATAAAAAAAATAGAATATATAATAATATGATCCTCATGCCTTCCCATAAGTGGCTCCTAAACTGCTGAACTATTGAACTATTTGACCTGCTCTTAGGTACGCTAGAGGGTTAGGTACTAATAAAACCACAAGCCACAACTGCGTTCTGAACTTCTGAAGTTAATTCAAGAGAAGAGAAGCGAATAGAAGGGAAGAGCTGGTTGAAGAGTGAAGAAGAGGGAGAGAGGGAGAGAGATTAGAAGAGAAGAGAAGAAATTTATTAAAAATGCACTTAGACTAATATACACTGAGAACGAAACGATAGCTCGTTCTATTTTTGATATGCGCCATCTAGTGGTCACTTGTGAACTAAAATAATACAATTTGCATTTGGTCATAAAGATGTGTGCTAGGCAGAGAGACTAGAGGTCCAGTTCTCACGAAACTTACATCCCTCTTTCGCTTCGTCTACATTCTCCCTTCATGCATGCTCGCTGGAATAAAAAAAAATCTATAAATAGCTATCCATATTGATACAATTTTAGTTGAAATTTCAGCTTCAGCGTTTAGAATATACGCTATCCCGACACCAGCATCTCGCACGTCGCTTATCTCATTAACCCTGCCGCCGCCGCGGTAATTGCCATCGCGTAAATAACAAAATAAACAAGACGTAATGAGCTCTACAGTGTTGACTGTGACTTGATTTCGCCACAGACCTCATTTTGTGTAAATTTTTATTATATTTTCCTTCACCGTGAAGGTGAAGTGTGAGACTCGTGTGTGACTATTCCCCGTTCTTACGTTCTGGAGAAATCATTGGTACAGTCGGGCCTCGAACGACGAACTTGCAATCTTTTGTTGCAGGCAACTACTCGAACCACTCGGCCACCACGGCTATAAGTGTGCAAGTTCGAGTCCCGACTATATGGTTAAGGAAAACATCGGGTAGAAACCTGCATACGCTTGAGAATGAATCCAAAGGTAGTTGTACTTGAGTAACGGCGATGGACTCGCCGTCTGTCATGTTAACACAGTAAATATATCTCTGGCGGAAAGTGGGTGTGTGGGTATTACCTATACACCTCTGCCTTACCCCTTCGGGGACCCTTGTGGGAAGGCGTGAGGATATATATTTATATATATATATATATATATATAAATAAAGTCTGTGAGATTCGTAATCATTCATTCATTCAGCGGTAGTCGGAAAAAATAACCAACTCCTTAGGTCTAGTGCTCGAGTGAAATTTGCAATTCAAGGAGCTTGGTTGGAATGGAATGTCGCCGTTGCGGGACTAAAGTGTCACCCAGCGCTGACAGAGTTAAGTTAAGAAAATATCCGCTGTTCGTAGAATCACATTTATTGTTTTATATTTACTGTAATTAAGAGTGCAGCCAGAGCACTGATTCTGGTCTGTTTTGTGTTATTACTTAACTGCTCAAAGCCATGGTGGAGCCAGGTCGGAGCTTCAGTGGTCTGTAGCAATGACATTTATCTCTGAACTGTCGGTGAAAATATTTCAAACCTGTGTGAAAGTAAATTCAAAGACCTGTATACAGTGGTGCTTTAGAAACGGCGACGGACTCGCCATTTGCCAAGCAGGCACCTTTCTATATCTCGACTATACAAACGTCTTTGAATTTCTTGTCAAACGTATGCAGGTTTCCTATCGATGTTTTCTTTAACCGTAAAGCTCGTTTAGTGACTAATCACTGTAGTTAAGATCAGAAAAACTCATGATTCGAACTTGCAATCTTTGCGCTGCGTGCAACTACTCGAACCACTCGGCCACCACACAGCTGGCTCCATTTTATATACAAAACACCATTGCTATATAAAGCACGTAGTAAAATCGCCACGTACAATATTGTTGTGCAAAGTGTCTGCGAATTAAGTATTGCGTGTCGAAACAATCTCCCGCATTATTAGGGTTTAATGATATTGCCTTCGTCCCGCGGGACCGGCTGGCCGGTGCCGTAGAGTACACTGGCCTTTTACTACTGGATAGGGCATTTACATTAGACATAGAGTTTCATAATTAAGTCATCTACAAAGTGTAAAGTGAGAATATAAAAATAACCATTGACCTTATATGAACCTCATATGAAAATTTATTTCTAGAGAGTATAGTAAAATATCTTCATTCATCTTCATCATTTCTACATTCTATACATACCCTTGACCTCTTTCGTTTCATCCACGTTTATCATACACGCTCGCCAGATTCGAATATTACACTCCTATTCTTGTGTGCGATCGATTTGATTCAGGTTGTTGGAACGTGATCTTCCACATACTTTTGCAGGGTATTTATGTGTCGTCAATCTTTCTTCACTCGTTCTTTTAATGTGTGTATTCATGAAAACGTAAAACAAAATGTGTATTTTGATATAACAGTCAATGTATTCAGTCCATTGAACGATAACCTATCCAGTATAAAGACGCAGTCGCTACCTTCCCCTAGTCTGTCAATTTGTACCGGCCAATGGAAGGACGGCCGCTGCCCGCGGGATTAAACTCCTTATTGATTATTGGGCCCTTTTTTTATTAGATTTGGTCTAAGGAAAGAGCGAAGAGCGGAACTGATGTATAAAAATAACCCGATAAGAACAAGCTTTATATACACAACTCCAGTTACAGTTTAATTGTACTTTAGGTTTCGTATTCAGCACTATACATATATGTATATGCTATAAGCATGCGGTGTGGCTATGTGGCAAGCCATTACCAGCGCCTACGGACGGTAGCAACATCAAGGGTATCGCTCGCGCGTTGCCAACCAACCTAATTTGATTTATTAAACAAAGTTAAATATAGGGACCTCCGAAGAGATCAGCAGAAAATCTTTTCGCTACAGCTATATTTAGTGCCAAAGGCAGATGGCGATGCCGTCACCGTTTATCAAGCACGACTGAATATAGGTCTTTGAACTTACTTTCACACTTAGATATATAGGTTTCCTCACGATGGTGTACTTCGTCGAATGGCTCGTGGTGAAGTCTTATTTATGTTCTCTTTTTAAGAGGAAGTCCATCATCGCTTCGCCAGATAAATAATTGGATGCGAAAGCGCCAGATGGCGAGTCAATCGCCTTTTCTTAAGCGCAACCTTTAAATTTCTTCACGAAATACAGATTTGTTTACGATGGTTCAGCACAACTCATACGTAGGTACATTTGGAATTCGAACTTGAAGAGAAATATTTAAAAAAATATAACATTTTTAATTTCATACGTTCTGTGAATGTTTAAGCTTGGAGAACCACCGTTTCGACTTTGAACGAGAATATGAGACGGAAAAACTATTTCGTAATCCGCTCCTCTTAACCCCGCCCGCAACCTTAGTACTATCCCTCAAGTATATATGATTTATACAGGGTCCGTTATTGATACAAACAGACCCTACAAACCTACTGCCTTTGATGTGCACGTGATGCAGCCAACATCACTATTATTTTGCTTTGTAACTTTTCCCTTTCTATTTCTCGGCCGGTTTTTGTTTTATAGATGTCTTTGTGTAATAGTGTTGATGTGGTAATGTGTTAAGGGCTAGATATAATAATAATAATAATAAATTATTTATTTCGACCATCAGGGGCCATGGGTTAGTAGATTACATGTATGAACTTAGCCTAGAGTTAGTAATTACATACACATCTTAAATATTAGACTTTGATTGTGTCAGTACATGCACCATTCCACAATGGTTCAGGTACTGACAATCAAACCTCTCAGCAAACATGCTCAGTATGCTCAGTATCAGATATATACGGGGTCATTCTTGCTTAGCCGAATTTTAGAAGAGTGTCACCTGTTCTTACAATGCTCAACGTAGACTATACAGTATACAAGCAAGTAATATAAGAGGCAACAAGCGTTGTAGATATGTGCTGACTTTATGTTGTTCTAGCAGTATAAGGGACGAATGACTTACGCTTCTATCAGCATTCTTTGCGGACCATGATTAATACTCGACGTAGGAAGTCTTTTTTATACTCCCACTGAAGCGGCAAATAACTAAATACATTCTAAGGGGATGGATACCGTGGGACAATTCCACATAAATAGGCCTAGCCCCAAGCTAAGCAAAGCTTGTGTTATGGTAACTAGACAAAGATTTAACTACTTATATAGAAAGATATATACATAAATACATAGAAAATCCAAGACTAAGGTACAAATACTTGTATTCATCAATTATCTGCGCTCAGCGGGAGTCGAACCCGCGACCTCAAGATTCGCAGTCGGGAGCTCTAATCACTAGACTAGACGTCTAAGGCCGTCGTCGTAAATAGGCATTTAAATCTACTGAAGGTAAGCAGTTACCAATGCATAAGGACGCTTGCAACACTAGAGCTTGCTCTCGCGCTGCCGACACCGCAGGTATCTTTTCACACCCATCACGAAGAACTATTTACTATCACTGTAATATATTTATATCATATCATTTATATACTGACAATATTTGTGTCACTTGTTTAATTTGTCTAATTTGTGAATGTGAGAACATTGTAGGCTTTGTAGATTCTTAGATCTTGCTAACATTGTTATAATTATCTTGTATGCTTTGTATAGTAAGCAGCGACCTATTGTCGGGCCTACGTTGTTCCCCCATACTTGGGTACTCTTGCTGTTACGAAAAAATATTATTGTTGTATATGCCTAATGATTTGAAAAGAGTAACCATGGAGTTTCTTGCCGGTTCTTCTCCATGGAAGCGACCAACCCGAACCGTGCTTCTTTTTCGACGTTTTATAAGTGCCCACCTGGGCCTATGTGAAATAAAAAGATTTTTGATTTGATTTGATTTGATATCTAGGGAAAATTATAATTGGGATTCATGTCACAGCCTTAGTGTTTTCAAATGAAACTCGTTTCAAAACCACGCCTAGTCGATTTCCCAGAAGCAGAGCTGTTTGTTTTAGATCTTCTAATATATGACAACAGAGCGACAACTGCAGAGACGTCTGTCTTATGCCTTCTCGTTGAGGCCTTACATAATAGTTATACGTCAAATTAATTTACAATTCTCGACCTTAACTACCAAACTATTAACACGCTGGCACCAACGACGCTTTAAATGAATACAAAACCATTTTATAATGTTATTAAAGCTCAATTTTGTACAACGTTAGTTGTAGGAAAGTCGGGCTTTTATCGAGTTAGCCTGAAATATACGGACAAACTTCGCGGCTGAAAGTGCTGCGTTTGTTGAATAAATCCCGATTAATTATTCCTAACAAAGATTAGTCACACGTAGAGCTTTACGATAAAAGAAAAAAATCGGGAGAAAACTTGCACACGTGGAAGAATAAATTGAAAGACGTAAGCATACGTCGCTTGAGAAACGGAGATGGACTCTGTCACGTTGGTAGGTATCTCATACCTCGGTGTTTGGACACACCTTTGCTAACTTCTCGAGATCCTTGAGGTGAGAGAGTCTTCCCATATAGGCTTTTGAGATGTTAGGTAAGGAGGTTCTTTCCGCCAGATTTAGTTGCCAACGTAACATGTGAGGCGATTTTCAATCACAACTATATCTATCTACATAGATACTTTGTATTTCCTCTCAAACGTATGCAGGTTCCTTGTCGATGATTTCCTTCACCATAACTAGCGTATGGTGTCATTTATCACTATACATTACTACTTAAGTTCACACTCATTGTACAGTCGAGTTTGTACGGTTTGAACATAAAATTTTTGCGTTACAGGCGACTATCAAACCACTTCGCCACCATATTTCTTAATGTTAATACTTACATAGATATAATATGTTTCAATTAAAAATTTATAAGTAAGGATTCGTGTCTATTTAATAAAAATCAGCAAGTGATAATTGAGCTAAACCTCTAACTACGCAGTCAGACAGCCAGAGATTTTTGAACCTTAAAAAAGGTTCTGTATTCGACCGGTATGTATGTTAGTTTGTATGTTTCTCTCAAAAGGAAGTGATTATAATGAGGTTTCAGTTATTAAATGTATAATTTATGTTAAAACAGACCTACTTTTAATATGAAACCGTGTGTTCCCAAAAGTACACAGTAAGTAAAATAGCTTGCATTTTTATCCAATCTTCTCGGCTTTACACCACACGTTTAAGATTTAGCGGTGGGAACTCTACTGTAAAATAGCTAACATAAATTTACTTAATACATACACTAGCCAACCACTCCGGCTTCGCTCGCGTACTTACGTTGTTTTTGTTATATATCAAATGGATTAAGGTAGCGTTTTCGATGAAAGCTCCCACATAACATCTTTTACCGACATTTTCAATAATTGGCACCATATTTCAACAAATTTGCACAAATTATACACAAACTTAAACACTTAAACTTTCCTCGTAAGTTATTCTGCCCTTTGATGAAAGCCGCAAGAAATTCCTTTTATCGCGAGTTCTGTCACGAAAAATAGACAGACATACGCGGTGGGAACTTTGTTTTATAACATGTAGTACATAATTATGATCACATCGTGATTCCCCATGTGATGATATAAATGCATGTATATTATATCTTTAAAAATCATTATTATTACTTGATTTTAAAACCCCGTTCTTCAGTTATGGTGCCGTTAAGCAACAAAAGCACGTATAGATTAAACACATACATACATAATAATCATCACATCGATTACAGTCTTTATTTGACGATTTGACGACCGTCTGGAAACATGAGGTCGCGGGGTCGAATCCCGCTGAGGGCAGATATTTGTGTGATGAACACGAGTATTTGTACCTTAGTCTTGGATGTCCTATGTATTTATGTATATATCTATCTATATAAGTAAATATATCGTTGTCTAGTTACCATAACACAAGCTTTGCTTACTTTGGGACTAGGTCAATTTGTGTGCAATTGTCCCAGGTATTTATTATTTATGCAGCTGTGGTGGCAGAGTGGTTCGAGTTGTCGACGACTATACATACGCCTTTTGAATTTCTTCTCAGACGTATGCAGGTTTCCTCTCGATGTTTTCCTTCACCGCAAAGCTCGTGGTGTGACTAATCACTGTACTTAAGTTCAGAAAAACTCATTGGTACAGTCTAGATTCGAACTTGCGACCTTTGAGTCGCAGGCAACTGCTCGAACCACTCGGCCACCACGGCTTTATGATATATAATATTATAAATGATCATAATTTTACACAAACACATTCCGTACTCCCATACGCCAGCCATTAGAGGTATAGTGCGCTCTGGTTTCTATAAACCAGGGCACAATATTTCCCCATTTACTCTACGAGGCTTATAAGAGATGAAAACTGAATTACAAAATACGAGCTCCCAGCTTAGTGACACCAGTAAACATTGTGTTTGTATAAACATGATTTAGAGCTAATATACCGTGCTTAAGCTTCAATATTAACGGCAGCTTTTTTAACTATCTGAAAGCTTGGCGCTCGGCCAAGCTTTAGTGGTCCGCGCTGGCTTGATTATGCAATATTAATACTAGTTAACCAGACGAAATTGTTACCTATTTACTAATAGAGCCACGATGGCCAAGTGATTCAGTGCTTGCAACGCAAAGATTGCAAGTTCGGATACCGACTGTACCAATAAATTGATTTATCTTGAGTACAGCAATTAAACACTACACGACTTTATCCGTGAAGTAAAAATCGAGAGGAAACCTGCATACGCTTAAAATCTGTATAAGCAAGCTTAGGAACGCAGCATATGACACCATGTTATCATATCTCCAGTGAATACTGGGTGTGTGGATACCCGCCTCTGCCCCGATGTCGGGAATCGAACTTGCGATCTCTGTGTCGTAGACAAAGGGAAAGGAGGATGTTAATACACTCTTGCCTTCCCATTCGATGAACTGTATGGGTAGCCGTGAATTTGTGTACTTTCAAACAAATAACACTTAGCATTTAACTTACTTAGTTATGATGTCATTGTAGCAAAAACCTTCTTGAACCGTTTCTTAAAATACGCTGGAATTTACCAAACTAACACAATGATATTAAGGATCGCTCCAACAACATTTACCTCTAAATTTGCTGAAATTCTAGCCAGTTGTAAGTTGGTTACAAAGCCAGTCTAGGTCAGACTAAACGCTTTACCTCTGCTATTAACCAGGTAGATTCGACATGTAACATTTCGGGATAGAGTTTGTATTACGTGTCGCAATAGAAATACTGTATTTATTGCTCAAAGCAAATCATATTACACACACATTAGGTTTCGGTAAATAATAAAACCTTCACGCCATTCTACAAGGATACCCAAGGGGGTGGGCAGAGGTGTAACGCCTGTTTTAGCCGGAGATATTTTTAGGTGCCAATGTAACAGCATGTTTGTTTCTGTTTCTCAAGCACGACTATACATACATCTTTTAATTTCGTGTTAAAAGAATGCAGGTTTTCTCTTGATTTTTTCCTTCACCATACCTAAAGCTCGAGGTGTGACTAATTGTCTATGTACTTAAGTTCTGTTCTGAACTCATTGTTACGGATGGAAAATGAACTTACAATCTTTGTGTTGAAAGATATAGGTATATAAGAAATTGTGTCGAAGAAGAAGTAAGAAATTTTCGACGTGTAACAAACACCGACAAAGAAATACCAACACTACACAAAACCGACCACTGTTCCGTCCTCGCCGGCGAGGCTCGACGCGAATAAGCCGTAATGTTCCCCCCCGACCCCCGCCGCAAACGCCGGCCCGCGCCGAGCCAGACGCGCAAATCCCGCCCCAAATAATATTTAAATAAAATTACCAGTCCAGCCCAGCTCCCTTGCTCGCGATCCAGCAACGCCCTAAGCTGAGGTTCGTACCCCACAGGGGGTGCCCTTAGCTGTGTTGCTTAGAAATAAAGTGCCTGGCTGGAGGCCTAGGTCTCGCCATTGACCGGTTAAGTAGCAAAAGTTCCCGGAACTCACGCTACGAGAGACAATACAAAAAAAAAAAATATATTTCGACGTGTATGGAAATTTCATTTTATTTACGAACAACATATAAGCCAACCATTCGGCAAGCTGTCGCTCTCTGCTCTTTCCCTAATACAGGCTAAATGTAAACAACAGGCCACGACCTAGGCAGTTTGTCACTAGTGTTTTTGTCGCTCGTTTCGTGTCTGCACTAGGTTTTTGTCGGTCCTTTTAGCATACCGTTCGATATTGTTATCAAGCTTTCGACTGCGGTCCTTTTGACTCGCTCTGTTCAGCTTTTTCTATGCACGGGATTGTCTAAACGGGTTGTTAAATGGACACTTTTAACGGTGGGACAGGTTTTTTGTGTCAGGCTATATTTACATAGTATTATTGAGATATCCAGATAGATAGATCATTTCTGTTCGTTTTTTAAATGTGTGTGTTTGTGCAATAAAGGATATATTATTATTATTATTATTATACAGATAGAGTGAGAAGTGGATTAGTAGTCTCATGTATTACTAATCAGATTTGAAGATTTTTTTTAATATCGCATGCGGGTGAATAGCTAGTTGTTTTATATTCCACATTATTATATTTTTTTCTCTAAGATGGGTTTCTCAAAAGTATGTATAAAGAGAGTGATGATTTTTTTTATTAGCTAAATGAATATTACAAAATAAAAGCTAAAGATCACTTCGAAAAATGTGCGGTGTAACGATATTAGATCGAATCCGCAATGAAGAGATTCGCAAATCAACTGGCGTGAATGAGGGCGTGATTGTAATGAAGAAAGGCATGTTACGTTGGTTTGGAAACGTAGAAAGGATGAGTGAAGAAAGATTGACGAAACAGAATAAGCAAAAGTGTGTGCAAGAAGAGGCAGAGGAAGGCCACGTTCCAGCTACCTGGATCAAATAGATCGGACTCTGTAAGACGGGAACGATAAGAGTACTCGAAACCGACGAGCATGTATGAAGAGACTGATGAATGTGGACGAAGCGAAAGAGGTATGTAAGTCTAGAGAGAACTGGCGCTCTATACTCTCTGCCTACCCCGTTAGGGACTTGGCGTGATGATATGTATGTAATAAAAGCTTTATGATAAACAATAACGACGTAAGAAAAACTCCATGGTACAGACGCCGAGATTTGAACTACTTTGATTCTTGACTTTACAAGCAACTACTTCAACCACTCGGCTACCAGCTCTCTTTTCAAATTTAATTACCACGGTGGTTCTAGAATTTGAATTGATCAAATTCGAAATTCAAATTCGAACTTTTAGGTTGGAACATGATATAAATCAACCCATTTGTTTCAACCCACAAACTGTCAGAACAAAATGGTAATTATCAGACCTTGTTGCCAACTATCAATAGTTCAATTAACTTATATTGTAAATAACAACCATGGCTTACAATTAATTGTTTTCAGGTTTTTGGTAACCATATTAATGAAGTATCTATATTTCAACAAGTATTACTAACGCTGCCTAGTTTGCATGAAGCATGAAGATTGGTTCGTTCGTTCGTCTTGTGAGCTCAAGTCGTACGAATAACAAAAACCTATACACACAGTATTTATATCCTTACGCCTTCCCGCCTAGGCAGAGGTGTATAGGTAGTACCCACACGCCCAATTTCCGCCAGATATGTATTTGGTGCTAACGTGATAGATGGCGAGTCCATCGTCGTTACTCAAGTACGACTATTATGCATACGCTTTTGAATTGCTTCTCAGACGTATGCAGGTTTCCTCTCAATGTTTTCCTTCACCGCAAAGCTCGTGGATTGTCTAATCACTGTACTTAGGTTCAGAAAAACTCATTGGTACAGTCGGGATTCGAACTTGCGATCTTTGTGTCGCAGGCAACTACCCGAACCACTCGGCCACCAGCTTTTCACAGCGGCTCCACTACGAATTATGAATAGCTTCATAATTCGTTGATTCGTTGATTTATGCTAATAAATCAATCGAAAATCAATCTTTAGGACCTTTAAATTAAATCAAATTTTGAAGTGACACATGAACATGGATACGTCTGTGAAATGGATTTGAACAAGTAATCGTATGGAAATAAATGAAGAGGCAGCTCGTTAACCAATTAGTTGGACTGTTTTCACTCAAGTTATCGTAGTCATGACCCTTTGGACCATTGGTCTAGAAAATTAGCGACACGCATTTCTACACATGTATATATATCTACTAGCTATCCCGCCCAGCTTCGCCCGGGTGAAAAAGTTAAACTTCCTGAAACACGATCGCAGCGCCACCTATCCAATTCATATTCAATTCCAATTGTAATGTAAGCTATCCTATCTTTTAAGTTGGATCAAACTGCACACTGTGTGCAATACTTATTGAAATCGGTGTAGTAGTTTTGTAGCCCATCGGGAACAAACAACGTGACACGTAATTATATATATTAAGATATATATATATATGTAACTACTACTTACAGATATAAAAAGTATCTTAAAAAGATTTTCGTCTGAAGTCAATTGTAGTACGTATGAAAACAATAACAGCACTTACGAAATTAATTACAGTTAGTATGTTATCAATTACAATGCGGAAGATTTTTTTTTATTTTAAAAGATTTTCAATTGTTTACCGCTCTGCTTTCGTGTCCAATATTCTGTAACCGCATGTTCCGGGTCACCGCTCAATGAGCGAACAACACTTCCGCCACTTTTTTGTTTTAATTACCAGCGGATTGATTTCTCCTTGGAGTTTTCCGCATCGTGTAGCTCACGTGACTCGTATAGGCATTAATTGTGCCTTTTTCTCCCCAATCGTGAGTTCGGTAAAAAGGTTTCCTTAATCAGAACATGTTTGACATATGGCGCGAGATACAATAAGGCATTGGTAAAGTATAAAGGAGACGGAGCTTTGTTACCATTTGTTAATTAAGAGCAGAAAATTCATTTTTGCTTTTAATCACTTAATTTTCGGTACGCTAACGGCTTTTTGCTTAAGTTAAATTGACCCTTGAGCTAGTTTCCAGCGTTGACTGAGTTACAGTATGTGCTCAAAGAAGATATTAAAATGTTTGTGATGCTGAGAGTATTGGGCGCTTATTTATACGTTGAAATTTACGTTACTTTGACTTCTCAAATATAAGAAGTTATATGGGTATCATATGAAACGAAAGAGGTCTGTAAATCTAGAAAGAACTGGCGTTCACTCTTTCTACCTAGCCCGTTCAGACTTGGCGTGATGATATGTATGTATGATGTATGATGATATGATGATATGTATATATGTACTTATACAAAACTCTGTGGTAAATAATTTAGCTAATATAAAAAAACAAATGAATATTAGTAGCGTCCGCCAAGATTCGAAACCAAGCTAAAGGACCCCTCACAATTTGTATTTAAATATATGTACTCGAAAACAAACATCGGACCAACCCCATGACCAGAGTAAAGGGTCAATTAATAAAACATTTAACAGGTTGAATTCCACCAAAAAACCTGACTCATTAGCACCCGAAATTACGGACGACAATACAAATCCTTATTCCACTGGAAATGGTACAATTAAATCGAACGCGTTCATTGTCCACCAAATCTACGTTTGATAAGCTTATTGCCGCCACAAATGTCGAGGAAATTAATTAAGCCCGGTCGTTGAGGCCCACAATGAGCATTGATGGCTGGCTGCAGCGCAAGCGGTGGGTTCAATGGGTTATTACTGGTCATTTATTCCAGTTGAGCCCAGGTGGCAAAGTGGTTTGACAGGCTCAAACTGCAAAGGTTCTAGGAAGTGTCCTGTGGCGAATAAGGTTTTTCAGAAATCTTGCTATGATCATTATTCAGATTTAATAACGAAGAGCCTTGCAGGCAGAGTGGTTCGAGTAGTCGAAATTAATCGAAGTTGTAAGTTGGACCTGCGACTGAACGAATTAGATTTTCTGATCTTAATTACAGTACAAGAGGACCCTAAACCGAAGAGCATGTATGAAGAGATTAATGAAAGTGGACGAAGCGAAAGAAGTATGTAAGGATCGTAGCAAGTGGAAAGAAGTGGTCTCTGCCTACCCCTACGGGAAAGAGGCGTGATTATATGTATGTATGTATGTAACTACAGGTACTAATCACACCACGTGTTTAACGGTAAAGGAAAATAATGATTGGAATAGCGAGTCCATCACCGTTTAGCAAGCACGACTATACACAGTCTCGTTAAACTCGTATTACGACTAATCACTGTTCGCAAATCCAGAAAAATGTATCAGTTCAGTCGGGATTACAAGTCGCGATCGTTGCAGGCGATCACTCCAACCACTCGGCCACCGCGGTTCTGATTGGGAAGAAGAGATAAAATATCAGTCAGTACATTAATTGTGCTGTATATTACCGTTATCGTTTGTTAAAGGCAATCGGAGCGCGCCTCTAAGGTACATAAAATCCTGTAGAATTTGTGCTCGAGAATCAATGTGGTGCTGATAAAAAGCCTTTTTATTTAGCTTACGAGCAACCAGCACGAAACCGGGAAGAAAATATACTCGCTGAGTTTTTCTGCGTCGGGGGGTGCAATGTATGCGCCTGTATGGAAATAACTATTTGTTTTCATACGCCTTATGGTTGATTGGCATGACTTTGGTGAAAATAATGGTTTGTGTATACACACTATATATGTAATGCATATTGTCACGCACAGTGCACACTCTGTATATGCGAGGAAATCGGCGACGTATGTACATACGTATTGTCTTGGGTTATTTGTAATAAATGATAATGATACTCGAAGGGTAGGCAGATTTGAGTTCCATTTCTATCTAGGCTTACATATACACGTTACATATTACATAATTACATATTCGCTGTCCATAATGTTATACAAAAAAATATCAATTTAATTATTCCCCCCTAATAATTTAAAAGTTACTAGCATAAAATGCAAATTAAATTAATGAAATGAATTGTTATTACTGGCTAATATTAACTATTATAGCAGCAAGCAACACGATTGCGTGTTATCCAAACCAGTATTTCATTAGTAAAATGAATTTTCAAGTACTTTTAAATAAGGTGCTAGGGTGCAACGAGATATTAAATTTATGCTCGAATGGGACAGTTCATCCACCTTACAGAATCTCACAACCAAATGGCGCTGCTTTCGAGTAGTGCTGTGTTTTAACTGCGAGTAAGATGTCCATAAATCCACACGGAATAGCAGGAATCGTAGCTTCTGATATCCCATATTTAAATTAGTAATCGTTAAAAGCATGATTGATAATGGTGAAACATATGAATACAAAAATGTTTATTTCATTAACAAACCTTACGTTAATTAGCATACACATCATCACGACATCCTATCGGGGTACGATTAAATGAATGATGTATCATCACACCGAGTCCTTAACGAGGTGGATAGAGAGCGCCAGTTCCCTCTTGTCTTACATAGCTCTTTCGCTTCGTCCACATTTACCAGTATCTTCATTCATGCTCACCGGTTTTGAGTGCTGTTGACGTTCCTATTCTTGAGTGTATTCTTAAAACATATAATAATAATCCTCACTCCTTCCCATAAGGGTCCCCGAAGGAGTAGGCAGAGGTGTATAGGTAGTACCTACCTAGTACCCACTTTCCGCCAGAGCTACGTTTTAGGTGCCAGCGTGACAGATAGCGAGCCCGTCACCGTTATTCAAGCACGACTTTACATACGCCTTTGAATTTATTCTCAGACGTATGCAGGTTTCCTCTCGATGTTTTCCTTCGCCGTAAAGCTTGTGGTGTGACTAATCACTGTACTTAAGTTCAGAAAACTCATTGGTACAGTCGGGATTCAAACTTGCTATAATTGTGCCGCAGGCAACTACTCGGACCACTCAGCCACCACGGTTTTTTTTAAAACAATTTAACCCATTTATAGAAAGGCAACCAAATAAATTGAAAGCAAGCAAGGCGAGCGTGTCTGCGCGTACTTCAGCGCTATATTACAATGAGGGACGAGAGAATTGCGTTCAAAAATATTGTAGATCACACAATATACGGTTATTGTAATTACCGCAAGCCACTGACTTGCTATTTATTGAGCTAATCGAATTAATGCACGCGGGTCACGGAAGATCCCAGTACTTGTATGTTGAGCGGAGTCGGGTCTGCGTGAGCGTTAAGTTACAACTATATACACATGACACACGCGCGCTGACCATGTCACGTCCGACAGAAAGGGTATAAATCGCACTGACTTTGTGATATGCAACTATATTTATATGAGTTATACATATACATATATATGTATATTTTTAGAAAACATCAAAAAATTACATCACATAAAATTTAACTTAAAAAATTAAGAGTATTGGTATTTAATACAACGTACGTATACGTCTTCCAATGGCTAGGCATCGAAGAGGCTAATTATATCAATATAGTTAGTCTATATAGGCAATAGTTTAGCTTTTACTTTAGTTAGCCTACTGCCTACGAGTAGGTACATTGAGCACGCTTAATTTTTAACAAAATCACGTGTGTTCAATGTAGTTCTTGTTTAAATGTCTTCAACTTTAAAGGGAAAAATGACTTAGTAAAAGAAGTCAAAGATTACGCGTAAGTTTATAGGAATAATGTTAAAAATGTATTGTGTGAAATATATATTACTACTAAATAAATGTAATATTAATCAATTAATTTATTCGGAATGTTAGTAACCTCACGCCTTCCCACAAGGGTCCCCGAAGGGGTAGGCAGAGGTGTATGGGTAATACCCACACACCCACTTTCCGCCAGAGGTATATTAGTAACAATTATAAATATTTAATAAATCGGTCTAGTTTTCAAGTAACCGATTTATGACTAGAAATAGTATTTTGAACATTTCTAAAACAGCCTTATAAATGTTTTTTCATGAATAATTTCATTGATATTCTTAAGGAAAAATCTTTAGCAATTTGTGGCTGAAAATAATAAACTTTAAGGTCCAGGACCTTTACCCTTTCCATAGCGAAAATTTAACCCAAAGATAAAAATGAGTCAACAAGGGTGCATTCCTAGCCACCCCTTGGGAATATCTATTTAATTCCCTGGAAAAGAGGCATTTTCCTGTTTGCATTTCTATCGAATATTTTTTCGGGTCTGTGATGATTAAACTCAGAGGCGTTGTTCCTTCGCCACATGAATATAGACCTTATCTACTTCAGATAATTGTGCTTTTCGTTAGTACTTTCTAATCGAAGGACAGAATTGATTTCAATGCTAAAGGTATAACTGTATGTACCACAATTAAGATATTGAATTATGAAGTAAATATTAAATATCTTGGGAGATTCTACGTATAAATTGATCTCTGCGCTTGAAACGCAAATATTCAAAGCGCGAATCCTTTTTAATAAGAACGTACGTACAGTTTATTCAAATTGATATATACAAGCTGTGCCCGTGGTTTCATACATACATATAATCACGCCTCTTTCCCGCAGGGGTAGGCAGAGACCACTTCTTTCCACTTGCTACGATCCTTACATACTTCTTTCGCTTCGTCCACTTTCATTATTCTCTTCATACATGCTCTTCGGTTTAGGGTACTCTTGACCTGACCTTTTTTCAAGACGTCCCTAATTTGGTCTAGAAACGTTCGTCTAGGTCTACCCCTTCCAACACTTTCATTCAGACTCGCCTTATACACTTTTTTCGTCAATCGTTCTTCATTCATTCTCTAGACATGGCCAAACCATCTCAGCATACCTTTCTCAATTTTTGTCACTACATCTTCTTTCAGACCACAACGTTTCCTTATCTCACTATTTCTTATCCTGTGTATTAATTGATTATATAACAAGCTTTTTTCTAGAATAAAACGTATCTAAGTAATAATTGATCCCTTTTTTTGGCACATTTAAATTCAAGTCCGTTCTGGCGTGATTGAGTAACAAACGAACAAAAAGTGATTGAGTAAAATTATTCGCATTTATAATATTAGTAGGATTGGTGTTGACAAACTGTCATCACCTTTGAAAACTCTCTTTCCATCAACTCATACAGGTTGATCGAGCGACGTTCTAGCGTGCATCCCGGTCGCTTTCATTACTGACAGCGCATGATACGCTTCGCCGATAAGCGTCCGAGTAATGGCACTGCAAACCGTCTGACCTATTTTCATCGTAACGTCGATATGAAGCTACATAACGATAGGTACTTGTTGCTTCTGCTTCGTTTATGAAATATCACGGAAAAAATCAAGAGACTTGACGAACTTCACTAATCTATACTCATATAGATGTAGTCTACACCCATATGCAGTCTATACCATACGGTGGGGTAAGGATGATATATTATAATAATTGCCACGAATGCAGTTTAAATAATATATTTCCACAGCAACAGTTTTTTGTTCACCTTCGTTCAGGACACCTTACAATCGACCCGTTATTGCCTTAATGTAAGTCACTCCGTCTTTTAAACGCACCAATCACAGAGTGAGTTACGTTTCGTTTTATGCATTATAATATTTCTATAATAAAATTTCTACATATATTATATGTGATCCTACTAATATTATCGATGTCAGGACCTTTGTCTTGAAGTCCCAATATCGATGCTGAAGCCAAAATGACTGAACGGAATTGGATGACGGCTGTCACAGTTTTGTTCCCATAACATAAAATGCTATGTGGCTCTTAGATTTCATACGAAAATTGTTTCAAACTCCTAATGAAAAGTCGATGCTGTGCTAACAAGGGATAATTCAGCATGATCCTTTTAAACCACGTAGTGCGATAATCAGTTAGATGTGTGGGAATAAAGAACACAAAAAAAGAAAAGAACAAAATAACCTAATTACATAAATATAACAAAAAAAATTATATAATGTTTAATGATATTAGGGATAAATCAAAACGAATATTTATATACAAATTTATTATAAACATCCGCATTAAGAACCTCCTATGTTTAAGTCGATTCTGTTTAATAATAAATTTACTATCTAAATTATATCTTAAACTACCACACAAGGCAACACAGTCTACGCCGTAGCAACTGCTACGCGCGATACAGTGTAGCGCTACGAGAAGACGTAGCTCAGAAACTATAATTACGTATTGCGCATAATGTCGCAACGTGCTTCAGCCATGAAGTTATATGCAAAAGTCTAATGGCATCATACTCAACTTCCCAATCCCAATATTGATTCCAATAACTCGTTCCTACTAAAGGCTATCTATATAAGATTGAATGTAGCGAATGGATGACGCGAATGGCGCTGTATTTTCTCTGCCTGCTCTGGCGTCACACGTAAATACCTTTTTTATCTTCTTTCAAAAAACCATGACTAGTTTCATCATACAATTTATTATTTATTCCTTATCAATTAATTTATATAATATATTCCTTAGCAAAAGTGTGTGCAAGAAGAGGCAGAGGAAGGCCACGTTCCAACTACCTGGATCAAATAGATCGGACTCTGAAGGACGGGAACGTTAAGAGTACTCGAAACCGACGAGCATGTATGAAGAGACTGATGAATGTGGACGAAGCGAAAGAGGTATGTAAGTCTAGAGAGAACTGGCGCTCTATACTCTCTGCCTACCCCGTTAGGGACTTGGCGTGATGATATGTATGTATGTATCAATTAATAATATACTTTCTGAAACATGTTAAACACAAATTGTGTACAAACAAGCAAACCTAATTAATCGTGCGCAAGCAATTTTACAGTACGTGCTACAAAAAGTGCACGTACAAATAAAGCGAACAAAGCGTGCCGCAGTGCCGTTATTAGTTCGCAGCTCGGCCGTGGATTATCTAGTTGAAATTCATAACCTGCACTGCAGCGACCGGGAACCTAAGACTATTAAACTAATGCTGAAAAGAATTTCTCATCTTAGCTTTCGGTTAATGCGTTGTGAAAGTCAAGGAGTTTTCATTTACGGAGGTTTTATTAAACGTCATATTTGCGGGTCCTGCTACAAGGTTTCCCGTAGGGGCAGGGCTCTGATTGCAATAATGTACTTTTCGCAAGGGATATATTTATAAGACAAGTGATATGTAATTTTTTTTACAACAAATGGTACTTCTTGCGTCAGTAAGCTGTCTTCACGCCTTCTCATTAGGGTCCCTGAAGAGGAAGGCAGAGTGGTATAGTATTACGCCTGTTGTTCGCTAGTGATATATTTAGGTGACAATTTATTTATCAGACATATAGTAAAAGCACTATGTATGTACACTTAAAGTATTTACTTATGTTAAGTACAACTTAGTATTTAAATATTTCGCAGGTTCCTTCGCCGCAAAGCTCGTTGCGTGATAAATAACTGTACAATAAATTTATCGTTGATGCAAGATTCGAACTTGCAATTTTGATATTGCAGGCAACTCTAATCACTCAGGACCAAAAACGATATTAGTAATTTTTACTACAGCGATTAATGTAATAAATAAGAAAATAATAATAATTATTCTTATTTTTAAAAAAGTTTGGTTATTATATTTAAATTGATATTATTCTCACAAATAAAAATATTAAATTAAAAAAAATTGTTATATCTGAATTAAAATGTAGGTTTATTCGGCTCACAAAAAGCGGCGAGTGAGTACATTTTATCTACTTGCCATCTCGCTGAGTTGTGTAAAGTTCATAGAACTCCCTCTGGGTGAAACACAGGTACACAAAACAAACAAATAGCTAATTTACATTACAGAGAACAGAACATTAGTTGGAACAACATTTAATTACGGTTAATTATATGATTTTCGTTGGCGCAATTCTAAATGAAACAAATTGTCATATTTTGCCCTACACAAATTGTAGTTATTTTAGGATATTATGGCTCGCTCGCGTTGTACAATTCGGTAATAACTAATGATTTAGATAAACTCCGTGTGCTCTAACAAACAGTCCACTCGATTGTACAACTTATTCATTTATATCCTACGAACCGTGGTGGTTCGAATGGTCTGATAGTCGCCTGCAAAGTCTAGATTGGAAGTTCAATCCCAAATCATCTATATCTATGAACAGTGTAATAAAGTACAGTGATTTATTACACTGCCAGGTTTGTCAGTAACGTCAAGAGTACTCAAAATCGGTGAGTATGTATGACGATACTAAAGAATGTGGATGAAGCGAAAGAGTTCTGTAAGTTAACAGGGATCTCGTGCTCTACTCTCGCTGCTCACCCTGTGAGGAACTCGGTGTGAATATAATGAATTCTGTCCCCGAAGGGGTAGGCAGAGGTGCACAGGTAGTACCCACACACCCACTTTCCGATAGAGATATTTAAAAATACTACGTAGCAGGACTCGAACAGGCGACTTCTGTAATACTCGTAGATCAAATACTTGTAACTACTTCAGACTGGTTACTTATTCCAGTCATATCTGCTCAACCATATTAGAGCTCGTACTACTATTGAAACCCTCATTAACATGCCCTTTGGCTGGCACTGGACTAACGTATGACAGTAACTCTGCCTGAATGGTGAGCATTGGTCAGCGTCATTATAATTTACAACAAACGCCAGTAAACTAGGTCCCGCGGCATAAACTATTGCGAGGCACCGTATTTCAGGGATAGTTGAGCATACAAGTGGTAACACGAAAAAAATAATCTAAATATACAAATTAATTTCATGTCATATCGATATTTTTTTTATATCGTAATTTTAGAATAGATATTAATATTAATTATTAAATAGCTATGCCGTCTAAGAAAATCCATAGAACATCGACATAGTCTATGAATTTTCTATCGCTTTATAAATAAATATACCTTAGGATAACCTACATACTGTATCAAATATTCCGGTTGATCGACCAAATGTCTACTTCAACTGGGAATTGTATCCGCTACTTCAAACTGCAGCTAGGAGCTTTGACCACTACAACAGACGGACTTCGACGATTTATAATCGATCACTTTTGTCGCCAATTGTACCTCCCACGGCACTCAACAACATGTCGTTACGGCGACAGCGCGTCAACGCAATGCAGCGCCAAATTGTCCGCCACGATATACGAGCAAACTTAATAACTGCGAAAGTTTTAAGCGTGGTAAATCTTGCCGGCACGTGTGTACGGCTTTATGAGACCGCGCATGTGTGGGCCCTAATGGCGTATTGTTCACTTTCGAATTTCAAACTTAGAATCCTATAAATACTTTTTACTTCTGATCTGGGTCTAGTAGTTAGAACTCGTGACTGTGAAGATTGAGGTTCGCGGGAAACGGATACTTGGTTTATGATCAGTACAAGACCTTTTTAATTTGGGACGAGATCGATTTATGTGGATTTTTTTCTACACATTGATATTTTGTAAACTACTGAAAAACCGCCTAGGCTTTGTATTTCTCCTCTAAATATTGTGTTATAATACTCAAACTACACGACTTTTTATTTCCCCTCTAACTGTTGGGCTAAAAAAATATCGGAATCAACAGAAGATCACATGCTCTTAACGAATTTCGTGTTCTTATATAAATGTATAGATATTTTGTATCTGATACAAAAAATTACATCGTCTTTTCCTGTACAACCTAGCATTGATTAATATATAATGTATTTAAAAAAATAATTGAATGATTTTTCCAAGTGCCAAAGAAATTAATTACAAGTATCTTCTTATTGTTTACTATCTGTGATGTGAGCTGTTTAAAATACTCACAGTCAACATACAGCTATACAGCACAGGTAGACATTTTCTGCGCTAAGTGTAAGAGCTGAAAGAAGTTTGTCGTTAAATTAATCAAACAGAATTGTAATTTGTGTTCCATTATAACCGAGTTAAGACTGGAATTACATTGAGGTGTGAACTACATAGTCATTCAATATAACGGTTGTTGAAGACTGAAGTTCTGAGGGGCTACGTGACTAAGCACGGCTTACGAAGGGACACTTCGCACCACAAATTAAACAAGTTTTGAATTTGGAAAACAGAAAGTTAATTATTAGTTAAATGGTTTTGTTTTGTTTGTTTTTTAATTGTTTTTTTTATGTTCCAATGTGTTTTTTCTTTTTTTTTCGTTTCTTAAACATAGAATGACAAAATTCTATGTTAAAGAAAACAAAATATCATGGGAACCACGTGGTTCGAGTCGAGTGGTTGCCCGCAACACAGGGATTGCAAGTTCGAATCCAGACCGGACCAAAATTTTGCTGAACTTAAGTACAGTGATTAGTCACACCACGAGTTTTACGGTGAATGATAACATCGAGGGGAATCAAATCAAAGGCGTATGTATTGTCGTGCTTGAGTAACGGCGATGGACTCACCATGTGTCACGTTGGCACCTAAAATATTTCTCTGGCAGAAAGTGGGTGTGTCGGTACTACCTATACACCTCTGCCTACTCCTTCGGGCGTGAAGGCGTGAGGATATATTATTATTATATAATAAATGAGATCATAATATCAAGGGATGGGAAATTCATCTACAAAGTTGAGATTGCAGATTGGAACCATGAGTCAATGAGTTTTGCTGAACTAAAATATAATCCTATAGATAAAATGTTTTTAATGTGTAAAAGTGCCTGAGCGATGCTGTCGTGCATTTGTTTGGAACCATCTATATCAATAGATTTTACTTACATAGGTACTGGCTGTAAGTATGTAGGCATAGGTGCGGGCTAAAGATAAGATTTTTTCTTTTTAATTATTTCAATAACGCCTCTCAAAAGTTTGACCCCCCATAACGCTATTGAATCATAATGAGCGTTACTCCCGTTACCACCCCCCGTTAATGCTCTTGCTCTTCAAAAACCTTCTTCTTTAATTCGCTGCGTACCCAATGTCGGTCATTATTTTTTATTTCTCTCGCTGCAAAGCCCTGCATTTTGAGATTCCATCTTATTTTAATAAAAAAAATGGCAAGTATCTAACTGCCTGTTTTGAAAGTAATTAAAATTGTTTTAAATTAAATGCCGTGGTGACTTGCTTGCGTGAGGGGCTTGGATCGCTTGCAAAACTAAGAATGCAGGTTCGAACCCCAGCGGTCTGTAAGTTATTAGTTTTTCTAAATTGAAGTGCAGTGATGCTTGCTGACGTTCACATAACTTGTTCGATCAATTTGATCTTGGACGTTGGAACGTGATTTTTTTAGACTCTTACTTTAATATTTAGTATATACAACGTGGATTATTATTAATATATCCTCACGCCTTTCCATAAGGGTCCCCGAAGGGGTAGGCAGAGGCGTATAGGTAGTAGTACCCACACACCCACTTGCCGCCAGATATATGTTTTAGGTGCCAACATGACAGATGGCGAGTCCATCGCCGTTACCCAAGCACGACTATGCATACGCCTTTGAATTGCTTCTCAAACGTATGCAGGTTTCTTCTCAATGTTTTCTTTCACCGTAAAGCTCGTGGTGTGACTAATCACTGTACTTAAATTCAGTAAAAACTCATTGGTACAGTTGGGATTTGAACTTGCGATCTTTGTGTCGCAGGCAATTTCTCGAACCACTTGGCCACCAAGGCTAACTGAGATTATAATTAGATATTACATATATAACAATGCAATTAATGACCAGCTATTGAGCTATCGTGGCCGAGTGGTTCGACTAGTTGCCTGTAGCACAAAGAACGCAAGTTCGAACCTCGACTGTGCAAGTTTTTCTGAACCTAAGTACAGTGATTAGTCACACAACGACCTTTAAGGTGAAGGAAAACATCGAGAAGTAACCTGCATACATTTGAGAAGAAATTCAAAGACGTACGTATAGTCGTGCTTGAGTAACAGCGATGGACTCGCCATCTGCCTCGTTGGCACCTTAAATATACCCCCAGCGTATAGTGGGTGTGTGGGTACTACCTACACATCTGACTATCTTTTCAGGGACCCGTATGGGTAGGCGTGAGGATATAGTAAATTAATATTTTGTAACTACCCCACCATATTCGTTGTTTTGTACTACGATATACGATGCTATATAGTACGAACGTCTAGTGTAAGGTTGGTAAAACAAAATAGAAAATGTGAACACATGCATGCATTTGATCACTGTGATTCATATTACATGAGTGGGAGTCCTTTGTAGAATAAGAGAAAGAGATAAGAGTCTCAAATCTATCTAGACAATCTATGTTTTAGTTAGTAGTAGTTTCGAGTAGTAAATATTTTTTGGTACATACATACCATCACGCCGAGTCCCATACGGGGTCGGCGGAGAGAATAGAGCGCCAGTTCTTTCTAGAATTACATACGCTTTTAGGTATTTTTCAGTGCAGCTGCGGCAAATCATTACCTTTTTTTTTTTTGTATTGTCTCTCGTAGCGTGAGTTCCGGGAACTTTTGCTACTTAACCGGTCAATGGCGAGACCTAGGCCTCCAGCCAGGCACTTAAGTATTAAGCAACACAGCTAAGGACATACAGTCGTAATTTCTATGACTGCAGGTAGCCAAAGAAGTACCCACTGACAGACATCTGTCGGTATTATATTTAATCCAAGGTGCAAACTACCAACTTCTCTACCGAGCACATCGATGTGGTGAAAACACTTAACTTTATAACCTACAAGGACCATAAAATTTGAAATAAATAAGTAAAAGTGACTCGATAGAATCCAAAGATAATTTTGTTGAGTAGACGTTTTTATTCTCCACATTTTACGGGTCGTGGTTGGACAGTGATGTGCCATTAACAAACGATGTTTTTTGGATACGACTCTTACTAAAGCAAGAACTTTTAAGTCTTTTCGAGATATATGGGTAGATTTCCTCGAAGGGGTAGGCAGAGGTGAAACACAACCCCGTCTCGTCGCCAAATATTACGGGACTAATCTTTCGCCGTTTCTCAAAGTTACTGCTGCATCTATATATATATATATAATCTCATACGTTAGAGAATTAAGAAATCTGCATAGAGAAGAAACTCTTTGAGTTTATAGACGTAGATAGACGTAACGTAGATTTTCACCCGATGTATTCCTTCGGCGTAAAGCTTGTAATGTAACTAATCACTGCACTTAAAATCATAAAACTCATTGGTGTAGTCGGGATTCGAACTTGCCATCTTTTGTTGAACGTAACTTCTCAGACCACGCAGCCACCACGGCTCGGGTAGAGTAAAATAAGATAGCCATTTTACAAAGATTCGACATATTTATATTCATACCTTGAAGTTAAGGATAATTCCACAAAAAATCAGTCCCATAGTACGCAATATTTTTACTGACTATATGAATAAGACAGTGATTCAATGTTGAACATGGAACCCGCGACCTCGTGCTTTGCAACCAGGAGCTCGGACCACGAGAGCAAATGGCCCTTGCCCAGGGCCCTGTTTCAAATGTCGAGTACTTAATTTTTTTTTCACTTGAAGCAATTCTTTTTTATCGACTGTCCAATCTTCCATTACATCACTAGCAAAAACCTCCCTTTTAAATTTACTGCCTACAATACTATCAATTCAGTGGAATGCTGAACCCTCGCAACGATACTGTGCAGCTCACAAAGATTCACGACTACTTTCTACTATTTATGTTAATGATCTCCACAGAATGTTGATAGAGTTAAATTAGGAAAGTTTTAAACTTATATTTACTGCCGGAAAATGTTTGTTTCTTACATTTAACAATTGCAGTTGGAAATAAAAAAGTTAAAAGTAATAACAGTTATAAAAGTAGAGCATATTTAAATATTTATGCGTATAAGCTACCTACTGATCAGTATGAATATCCTGCTTTAGGAAACGGGTTTATATATTTCACATATACGCTATAAATGGTATATAAATTCATTATATGTATGAATAGACGGATGAATATGGACCAAGCGTAAGAGGTATGTAAGTCTAGAGAGAAATGGCGCTCTCTGCCTTCCCCGTTAGGGACTCGGCGTGATGATATGTATGTACTATAAATGGTTCCGATTGATCTCAATTCGTATATTATTTTGTGCAATATTCGTATGTTATCGTTGGTTTGGACACATAGAAAGGATGAGTGAAGAAAGATCGACGGAACAGATATACAAAGCAAGTGTGTGCAAGAAGAGGCAGAGGAAGGCCACGTTCCAACTACCTGGATCAAATAGATCGGACTCTGAAGGACGGGAACGTTAAGAGTACTCGAAACCGACGAGCATGTATGAAGAGACTGATTAATGTGGACGAAGCGAAAGAGGTATGTAAGTCTAGAGAGAACTGGTGCTCTATACTCTCTGCCTACCCCGTTAGGAACTTGGCGTTATGATATGTATGTATGTATCTTGTGCAAACAAATGTATATATATATTATATTCTTAGTCGTGATGGCCCAGTGGTTCGAGTAGTTGCCTGCAACAGAAATATTGCAAGCTCCCGACTGTACCAATGAGTTTTTCCGAACTTAAGTACAGTGATTAGTCTCACCACGAGCTTTACGGTGAAGGAAAACATCGAAAGAAAACTTTGCATACGCTTGAGAAGAAATTCCAAGGCGTATGTGTAGTCGTGCTTGAGTAGCGGCGATGGACTCGCCATCTATCACGTTGGCACCTAAAAAATATCTCCTACAGAAAGTGGGTGTGTGGGTACCATATATACAACTCTGCCTACCCCTTCGGGGACTCTTGTTGGATATATATAATTGTCTTATATATGTATATGCTTACATATTTGTTCAGCTTACATACGCTCACTAATCCAATTTCGTGATGATCGTATTCGATTAAATCCTTAGGTATTATTTCACACCTATTCCAAACACAGTTAAAGCCACCTTCCTGCAAAGTTATCGCCACTTCCATTAATTCCGGAAGCACGACAAGCATAAATAGGAAAAAACATACGTCTGTACATTTCCCAGACTCCCGTAACCGATGTTTGGTTTAAATCTGAGCCCCTCAGGCACCCCCCGATAATTTTCACCTGGGCCTACGCCCTACGACTCTCCCCGATTTATGCCCCCGCAGATAGCATCTTCATCGTAAGAATTCGGTGCACAGTTTAAAACAAAAATATCGCTCTTTTGCTTACTAGAAGTGACGATGACAGACACATTATAAAACTTAACATTTTATCTGGACTATAATATTATGTACTAGCGGTTCGTCCCGGTTTCGCACGGGTGGACATAAGATGTTTTTATGAAACAAATATGGGCTATATTTGTATCTATGTCACTCAGGTTGAATGTAGCTTTCTAATAATGAAAAAATTGTTCAAATCGGTCCAGTACTTTTTGAGCCAATTCGTTACAAACATACAAATCTTTCCTCTTTATAATAGGACAGTCGGAATCCGAACTTGCAATATTTGTGTTGAAGGTAATTCGAAACACTCGGTCACAACGACTCTTTGGATGAACATACTTTAACTTTTTGTATCATTTGACACAAACATGCCGCCTGGCTGATAGAAAACTGTGACACTTGCAATCCCAAGAGATCTTGTGTGTTGCTAACCCAGAGAAAATCTTGAATACATTTTAACCCGAAATAAGGACTGTTCCTGTGGGACTGCGGCAGCTAGCGGAGGATATTTGTTATTTATATTTTTAAGTAATTCATTTACTACGTATAACGTATATTTTTAGCCTAAAAAGCTCTTTGGTACAGTCGGGATTCCAAGTTGAGACCTTTATGTCGCAGGCAACTACTCGGACCACTCGGCCACCACGGTTTACATATGGTTGACGACAAAACTGTTTGCTAACCATTTGAAACCTGTTGGTAAGTGGTTACCGCCGTCTATTGCGCTCGCATCTTCCTAAATCTCGCTTCCAGCTGCACTTATATCCGAACTAAACTCGCGGGGGTCCAAGAGTGTCGCTTACAATATTACACCGTTAACCACCGAAGGCGATTTACATAATTCATTCAAGAAGGGAGCGTATGCCCTGATTTAATATCGCACTATATGTTAATTGGCCTTGTAAAGCTCTTTAAATACAACATTAACGTACTCCGAATCTTAGAATAGGCGATATATTTTTTATGGAAATGTGTCGAGTCGTAGAGATTTTATGATTTTTTAAGTTTAAAGAGCTGGACGTAATATGCTTTTGTGCAAGATTTCAATATATAAACCTCAACAATGTTTTGTTATGTTGACTTACATTTGAGCCAACGTTGCACTTAAGTTTTTTTAATGTAGTGCTACGTTTCCTCTCGATGTTTCTCGAATCGAATCGCTGTACTTAAGTTCAGAAAATCACATCAGTACATTCGAACTTGTAATTTGTTCAGGCAACTACTAGAACCGCTCGGCCACCGCGGTTTTTACATATTACATATTTCTTATAATAATACTAAGTTTAATGAGATATACACAAAATTTTGGAACTACTGAGCGATGTGCGCTTTCTTCTAAGGCATAATAAAGCCTCAAAACTCCCCAGTCATTTGTTTATTTTATTGATTTACTATATTAGAACAGCTCAACAGCCACTTCCACTAATAAGAAAAAAAACTAACAACACTTTCGTACAGTCTTCAGAACTCCCAACATACCATCATAAAATCTTCCACTCTTAATACATCACTGCATAGTTTATTTCCCCAAAGGTATGACTACAAACAAAGACGCAGGTTATAAATGAGCGGTTGTACGTTTTTATGTTCGCGGGGGGCCGAGATTAAGGATGTGTCGCTATCTATGAATAATGCATGCCAGCGGTACATTACTATGAGCCACTTTTGACGTTAGACTATTATTATTTACTCGAGTTGTAGGTTAATGTATGCCATGTTATAGTGAGCTTCGTCTAAAGCGTTTGATTCCGTTGATTATACTGACACATCAACGTTAATGTATTCAGACTGTGACATCGTTTGATCTGTGCCGTTTATGTAACGACGTACTGCAGTTGAGATACAATTAATAATGACTACCGAAGTAATTGAAGTTCTAAACGCAGGGCACAGCGGAATCTTCCTACAACTCCTCCGTAGAGTAGACCGCAATCAAATAGCACTAGTGCCTTGTAGTGTTATGTTTCTGCATTAGGTACTGTTCCCAGGACTCCACTGAGTCCCTATGCTAGCAAAAGGGGAAGTCCTATGTAACTACTTGGAATAGGATCATCGAAGCGCCATTTATCTATAATATAGCCAACTCTTATATTCAATTTACCTATAATTATTTTATTGTAAATTAGGAGCATTGGTAGCCGAGTGATTCGCATGGTCACCTGTAACGCATAGATTTACAATCTATTGTACTATAATCATGCCACAACTGTAGTAATTTGTTTTTTCTGTATGAAAGGACAGCGATTAATCGCACCACGAGATCGATGGTTAAGTAAAGTATCGAGAGGAAAGCTGCATACGATTGAGAAGACATTCAACGACGTATGTATCATAACGTGCTTGAGAAACGGACCTACATAGATATGTATATCTCCTACAAAAACAGGCATGTTGTTATACTTCCACTTACCCCTATGGCGATCCTTCAGGGACGGCGTAAAAGTTACATTTAAATGATAAATATTTTAGTCTATCTAATTCTCATTTTCTTCTCAATAAACTTTGGCATATTTCGTTGTCATATTATTTCGCAGATAAATCTGCAGTTTATTGAAAGAAACCCGACTCCGTCGATACATCTATACAGCCTATTTACCACGATCTATCAACGCCTCACCTGCCCTTCAAAAAGGCATAAAACCTCGGAATTTTCAAATCATATTTTACATCGAGGTAAACAGCATCAATAGGCCGGCGATAAATCGAAGCAAACCCTGCATTCTGTCGATAAACCGACACTTTGCAAAGAGTTCGACCTCGCGTTAGCATAATCTGTATACTTTATGGATGTCTCATAAATTCTTGATTGATTCTTCGTAAAAAGGCCTCTTATTCATAAGGGTTTTAGTATCGTGATAAAACGTGTTACTCATTATCAACATTGTAGGTTTGACCGGTGTTTATGATCTGTTCATAAAGAATTCATATTATTTACTAGCTATGTCCCGCAACTTAACGCAGGATACAGCTAGTAAAGGATCCCACAAGGAAGGGGGAAGCAGACGTGTGTAGGTAGCACCCACACACCTACTTTCCGTAGGAGATATATTTTAGGTGCCAAAGTGAGAGATGGCGATACGCCATGGATTTTTCTCTCAAACATATGCAGGTTTCCTCTTGATGTTATCCTTCACCGTAAAGCTCTTGGTGTGTTTTTCTCAACTTAAAAACTTATTTAATTTAATTTTAATTAATTATTTAAATTTTAATTAAGTCAGGATTCGAAATTGTAGTATTCGTGTTGCAGACAACTATTCGAACCACTCGGCCGCCACGACTTTTGAACAAAAAGTATCATACTGTATACATTACGCCAAGTAGAGAGAGATAAGGACAACTAACAGTTCACTGTAGACTTACAGACAGACGTCTTTCCCTTCATCCACATTCGACAGTCTCTTCATACATGCTCATATCTTAAGACTATCATATCGTTGAGTGTTCGATTGGTTGCTAGTTGTAATGTTTCGTTATAAACAAGAGTATGAACATTAGGTATATACCAAGTGTTTTACGCACATATTCTGAAACAACGATCACTGGTTACTACTTGACATGATAGTAGATAGTATTACTGAAATAATTTCGTTTCCATTCCAATATTTGAGTTGGCTAAATCAAACAAATCCCAACTCATTTTACAAAATCATCATAATTATAAGGGCAAGTTCGAAAGTTTATGGCAGAAATATCTCAGCTGCGTGAAGAAGAAAGTGTTCTTCGGGTCATTATCCAGGTTTAATTTTATGCATGGTCGCCCGCGCTGCGTCACTCTGCGACGCAAAATTGATAGGGCTATCAACAATTTGTTCATTCTTAACATAATTATGTATACATTACATTGTATTTACGAGGTATACAGTAGAAACAGTGTAGTGGACTGTTACCAATGATAAATAAAATAATAATGTATCCTGACGTCTTCCCACAAGGGTCCCCAAAGGGGTAGGCAGAGGTGTATAGGTAATACCCACACACCCACTTTCCGCCAGAGGTATATTAGGTGCCAACGTGACAGGTGGCGAGTGCATCGCCCTTACTCAAACACGACTATACATACGACTTTGAATTTCTTCTCAGACGTTTCTTCTGCAGGTTTCCTCTCGATGTTTTCCTTCACCGTTTCTGAATTTAAGTACAGATATATATCGTCATACCGCTTTACGTTAAAAGTAATCTGTGAAGACGCCTTATATCAAGAAACACAAAGACTTAAGCTTAAAAAAAGGTAATAGTCTCGCCATTTGTCATACTAGCACCTAAATATATCCCCTACAAAAACTGGGTGTCGCTTCACCGAACATCAATTCAGGTCGTTTGCGAGAACGCGTGAAGATATTCACACCTACAATAAAACAAACTTATAAAAAATTATGACATCAATTATTCATAACCCCTTTTAAATATGTAAAGGGCGACGATAGATATAAATTTTTAGTAATCATATTTCATTATATATAAAAAAAATGTAAAACACACCATTTACTATACAGATGAAGTCAAGTGACATTTGCTCTATATAAAGTTAACAAAAAAGGTTGACAGCCCTATACATCGCTGCTCAAAACATAACCAAATTTAAATTTACATCGAAACACGAACGCTTCCGAAAATTTCCGAATATTGTCGTTTCGTAGCTGGCTCGAAGCGAAACCGCAAATAATGTGGGGGTGAAAAGTTAGTTTCCCCTATCATGAAAGTTACGGCGTAATGAAAGATATGAAATTGCTCATGTAAGTCAAACACATAATGTTGGGTGCAGCATCCAAGTAGGTATATTAATACAGCAGGTAGTCCAATAAAAATATATCCAACTGCAAATTAAATGATTTTATAAGATGCGTATGTGCGAATTAGTAGAGTAGAGAGCAAGTACTCTAGACTTCTCTTTGGTATCTTTAGTATCTTCATACATGTTTGCCAATTTCGAGTACTCCTAAAGATATTTAATGTAATAATCAATTTACTCTAAGTAGATAACACAATTGTGTTATCATCTTCCCCGAACGGGTGGGCAGAGGTGTGTAGGTAGTACCCACACATCCACTTTCCGCCAGAGATATATTTTTGGTGCCAACGTGACAGATGGCGAGTCCATCGCCGTTACTCAAGCACGACTATACGCCTTTGAATTTCTTCTTAAGCGTATGCAGGCTTCCTCTTGATGTTTTCCTTCACCGTAAAGCTGTCACTAAACTTAAGTTCAGGGTACGCATTGATGCAGTCGAGACTCGAACCTGCAATCTTTGTGTTTTTTTGTATTATATATGCTACTAAGATTCATTAAGAGACTGCCGTACCATTCGATAAAATTAAAATCTAATTTCGCAATAATATTGCAAAGCGTTTAGTATGTTTCCGTTGTTTACAGCGGCGTAAGAAAAAATAAACCAAGATGGCTGCCGGCACAGGAGCTATTTTGTGCGTTGACAAGGAGATTTGTTTTTCCTCTTCCGCGGCTGTTTGTCATCTTGCGCCGCGAAATAATGCGTTATTATATATCTACATACACATTATTTATTCATGCGTCTTGCTCTGTGGTCTAATTTACTTTGCGAAATTATTATTTCGATTATTTTTTGCGTTCATGTTATGTTGGAACAAAACGAAATATTTATATTTTCTTAATATATAGTTATGTAAATTATTGTTGGTATCTGAAAGTAGGCGTACTCGGAAGCGGAAATACAAATTTTAAGAATCATTGTAAAAATTAATAATATATATATTAATAATAATAATAATAAAATTGTAAATATAATATATATAGTTTTTTTAAACTCATGGTTTCCCATAAGGGTACCCTAAGTGGTGAGCAGTGGTCTATAGATAGTACCCATACGTCCACTTTCCAAAAGAGATATATTTTAGGTGTCAATGTAACAGATAGCGAGTCCATCGCCGTTCTTAAGCACGACTATACATACGTCTCTCTTCTCAAATATATGCAGGTTTCCTCTCGGTGTTTTCTTTCGCCGTAAAGATCGATCTGTGACAAATCACTCTACTTATGTTCAGAAAAAACTCATTGGTACAGGTGGGATTCGAAAGTGCAGTCTTCCCGAATCTACTCGAACCCGGCCTAGTAGCCGTCTTAATAAATAAATAAATATTAGTAATTATACATAGCGTAGAGTGGCATTGCCGCGTCCAACCGGCCAATATCTCCAGTAGGCGGGCGCCACTCAGGATTAGCGGATTTGCCCGTCAGTTGCAGTCGACTGAACGCAAATCTATTGACATATCATACGGCAGCAAAAGTGAAATAGTGGAGGTATTTCAATGGCTTGTATATCAGTTTTTTTTGCTTGAAAAGCTACTATCACTATGTCAGTTTACTCAATCCATACATAGTTATTTGGGTTTGAACAGAAGGAAATATCATAGACCGACATTTTTCCTGCGGTAATCTACCTACGTTGTTTACGTAGCTGATTAGTTCGAGTAGTCGCTTCAAGCGCAACGTTTCAAGTTCGAATCCCGACTGTACCAAGGTGTTGAATACATAAAGTTACTTTGGATCATATGAAAATATGTAATTTAGAGACGACTTCAATACTTATCAAAAATATTCCCGAAAATTCTATTTGAAATGTCCCTCCCTCATTCAAATACGGTTACCCATTATTACCTTCACAATACCAGTCCGATACAAATAATTAATTTTACATCTGTCTGTACAAGGGCTGGCGTGGCGTATACGGCGAGATATCGTCGCTCCGTCGGTCCGTCAGTCAAACAGCTTAGGGGATTTAGCCGGCTGTGAGTCGAATCAAACGCACCATTGACTGCGATCCTTACTCTGATTTAAATTTAAGCGTTTTTGACATTATCTGAACGATGTTTGAAATAATAATACAAGAGCGCTAACTTTTAAAATAAACCGGTTGTATTTTTTATTCAAGCCGTAGCTGGCTAGCGGATCGAGGAATCGCCAGCAACGCAACGGGTGCAAGTTCTAACCCCGTCTGTATGTTTGATGAGTTTTTCTCATCACAGTGATTAGTCACCATGAGTTTAGCGATGAAGGAATCGACGTTTCGTTCCTGACAACTTGTCACGTTGAAAAGTGGGTGTTGTTACACCTCTGCCTATATATACTAGAATTAATTTAATTACTATATATATACTAGAATTTCCCGAAACACGATCGTAGCGCCACCTCGGCTCCAATTGTAAATCTAAACCATTCTCGATTCCACACAAAAAGTCATCAAAATTGGTTCAACCGTTTAGGGAGAGTTGAATTACTAACACAGAGATACAAGAAATATTTATTACAGAAATTTGTAGACCACGATACACCAGTACCTGGAGAGCTATGTATATGTGTGTATATATATGGTTCTGGTGGATCGTGGTCTACAAACCACACAGTACCTAAGACACTACGATTCAAGGCTTTATAATTATACGTAGACCTTAATTCTAAGCCATACACCTGAAGCCGCATGAATCGATAATCGTAATCACCCATAACGCAACCGCCCAATGAATTATTCAGTCAATGGAGCATTTCGCGAATTACCACGACGTCTCACCGGCTAATTGTGTAATGGAATTTGTGCGTCATTAATTATACCACGTACTTACTGACAATAGGTTACCGTTACAATTGGTTGGGCTTTGTACAATGTAGGTGTATACCAATGTGGGTACGTAAATGAGCTGCGAATCATCCTACTTAAGAGTTTATAGTAAGTGGGTATGAGGTATAAAATTCAATGGCCAGATTTGCATTTATCTACTGATAGTAAATACATATCTAAAATTATGGAGCTCGTATGGACACTGTAATGAATTTGATATGTACCAGTACTATTAGCGAAGAAGCGCAGGTTTGGTATCGCTACTTTGTATACAAATTATTGGTGACTAACTTTGCCCTGCTGTTTCCTGCGCGTTAAAATATATGTTTGATTAAAGATCCGCTTCACTGAGTAATATATTTGTTGAGGCTCTAGGATATATGCCTTTGAAATTAGCGCGTTCAAATAAACAAACCATGTCGAGAGAATGAATGAAGAACGATCAAAGAAAAAAAGTGTATAAGGCGAGTGTGAAAGAAAGTGTTGGAAGGGGTAGACGTAGACGGACGTTTCTAGACCAAATTAGGGACGTCTTGAAAAAAAGCCAGGTCAAGAGTACCCTAAACTGAAGAGCATGTATGTAGAGAATAATGAAAGTGGACGAAGCGAAACAAGTATGTAATGATCGTAGCAAGTGGAAAGAAGTGGTCTCTGCCTACCCCTATGTAAACAAACAAACAATCTATATTTTTTTATATTTTAGTTTAGAATCTTCTGAGTAGATAATTCATGTACACCTTTTAGTGGTATATTGCTATTGTGGACACTACACATAATGTAAATACTATATAAAGGAAGAAACATTAGAAAGAACAGCGCTCAAATCAGTAGCAAAGGCACATGTTTCTCCATACTTTTTTGACAGATTACATAGAACTACTTTTAAAGAAATTTCACTACTGCGACATACGTTCTTATCTAGAAAGCTATGCATCGACTTTCTAGAAACTATAATCTCTTTAATATGTGCGTGAGAATGCATTCTCCGAGCACACAGTCTAAAGTTGTTATTCCCAGGAGATTGTCGGTATTACGGTTGGGTTAACTTGGTTCAGAACTTTTCAACCTAGGCTTAACATAGTGGCTTAGATTGAACTCACAGTGAAAGTTTAGGTCGTGCTTCCTTAAAGAGGAAGGAATTAATGCATTACTTACCATTATCGTCATAAGTTTAAGAGCTAAGCTCTTGTCGGCCTCTCTGATGCAATGGAAAACCATCTATCCAACGCAATTTCTATAACCTTCCTATTCGCCCTGACAAACACTTGTTATTTGATTTGACTGTATGTACATTAATCTACGTCTGCTTTTTCCTCTACCTTTCCTTCTAAGATATCTTCATGGCTTCCCACAAGGGCTCCCCGACGGGGTAGGAAGAGGTGTGTTGCCAGTACCCACACACCCACTTTTCACCAGAGATATATTTTGCCAACGTGACACATGGCGATTCGATCGCCTTTACTCAAGCTCGACTATACATACGCCTTTAAATTTACGTCCCCGACATTTGCAGGTTTAATCCCCGACGTATGCAGATTTCCTCTCAATGTTTTCCTTCACCGTAAAGCACGTGGCGTGAATCACTGTACTTAAGTTCAGACAGCTCATTGGCACAGTCAGGTTTCGAACTAGTAATCTTTGTGTTGCAGGTTAACTCGAACCACCCGTAAATATATATAACTATATAAACTCATAAGTTATCCTTAATCCATCGTGGTAAGACTAAAGTAAGCTTATTTACGTAACAATATTCGCCACTAAACCTCTTCCACGTAATATTGTCGCGAAACTAAGGTAATTTCAACAAAACTGGGATTACCCAACTATTCGATTAGACAGCGCAGGTGTAATTAATTCTAAACTAATTACTGACGTGATTCGCGAGACAAACTCAGCGTGGATTTGGTAATTTCCTCATTGAGATGTTACAGCTCGTAACAGCGATAAAATCTTTACTACAATACGGGTTTTGTGAGAAGTTTTTAACGCTCTAACTATTAAGAAAAGGTATCTTATACGATGTACGAATATATCTGTTTATAGAACACTAGCTGTCCCGCCCAGCTTCGCACGGGTGAAAAAGTTAAATTTCCTGAAACCTTCTTCTTCTTCTTTCTTGACTTCAGCGCCACCTATGTGGCCCATTGTAAATTTAAAACATTTTCTAATCCACCTGAAGACCCACAGATAATTTCATTAAATTTGGTCCAGCCGCTTATGATTCTATAAAGGACATAAAGAAAAACATAAATTTTTATATATATAAGATGTATAAAAAAATATATTACAATCTACAGAAATCATGTTTATTTTTATGGTAATCTTATGTATTCAACCCATTGAACTATTTCATAATTTTAAAGCCCCTTTCATTTTGAAATGGTGGAAAAATTTAGTCGACAATTTTATTTTATTTTCATTAATATTTTAACTATATATTATATATTATTATTATATATATTATTTTAACCATATATAAACCACGCAGGAATCGAATCCGTTTACCGTCTATTTAAGCACTTAGCCAACGGGCTATCAAAGCTAACAATAGTTGCCCAAGCAGTCTCGCAGCTGGCAGCCCGCCCAAAGTAACTAGGTGCTTACCGCCTAACTAGAAGTTTTCGAGTGATAAAATGCAAGGCGCGTTCAACTCCACACAATGAGTAGTAATACCAACTTTGCCAGCCCTACAACTAGTTTAATTAAAATTTTATTAGAAGCAGTCTTCTTAAGCTTTTCATTTATTTATATGCATTTATGTCTTACTAGAAGTCTGAGGATGTGGCACAGTATCACGTAGAAAGCGGGATATATCACCCCAGTAACCACGAATTGGGTTGGTGTTGCTTTTCTCAAAAAAAATTCAAGGCATTCAAAGAAAGAGATTTTTTAACCCAACAATATTTTGGGAATATTGTTGGGTTAAAAACCCTTATTTTATTTTGGGGTATTATATATACAAATTTTCACTTTGTATTTTTTACATGTTAACGTGCTCTGTTTACTTCACATAGTGCAATATTTTTACAAATATCAATAAAAAAATACTTGAAGTCCATGTGTCTAGAGAAAATTAAATTAAAAGGACTCTACCTGATGATAGATATTTTATACGACGAGTCGCTCAAGGGGTAGACAGAGAGAATAGACCGCCAGTTCTATATATATATATGAAATGATTATTTCCTTAGTCTTAGATAAGTTATAGCTATAGAGAGGTCATGATCATCATCACGCGAGGTGAAGGCAAAGAGTATAGAGAGATGCTGCTGTAGTAATTTTACTAAAGCCGACAATCTTTTCATAACATAGATTTACGTTACATAATTTGCTCAAATCTTTATTCGTTCACTTTTATTGAACGTACGCCCGTGTGCACTATTGTAGAGCGACGCTTAAAGTTCCAAACTGGTAGTTCAAAAGCTGTTTGGCTACGGTTCGTTAGGTCCAGAGCGGACAGAGCTGGGAATTATGAGGTGTAAACGCAACTAACTTCAAGTTTATCCATGTTATGAACTTAATTGTAGAGCTGATTGTGAGCTTTCCAGATCGTTAGCATTATCGTTAAATTATACACATTTTGTACATCATACATATATATATATATATATATATATATATATATATCATTACGCGTCCCTCGCAGTCTTGGCAGAGAGAGTAGAGTAGAGTGCCAGTTCTCTCTAGTCTTACAGATCTCTTTCGCAGAATCTCTTCGTTACATGCTTGCCGGTTTCGAGTATACTTTACCTATATCATGATTTGATATGAAGTTTTTTTTGTATGAAGAGATAATTCTTGATGAATTCTCTCTAGGGAGCTCTTAAGAGCACGTGAAGGAAGGAAGGTACTTGAAAATAAAGGTACTTAAAGTTTTCAAACAAATGATGACTCCAAAGCTTAACTCAGATTTTAAGCCGACGAAAACATGAAGCGAAAGAGATCAGACCTAGAAAGGAGTGCCACCCTACTGTGTCTACTCAAACTGAAACTGATAATAAATCTATAAGAATAAAGATAAACCGCTTATGCAAAACTTACGGTATATTTATTTTGCAGGTCAAAGTGATGCTTCGTGTGGGAGCCACTGGCGAAGGGCCATTTACAAGTGGGACCCAGACATTCTCAATGGACAAACGCAAGAAGCAAGTCAGCTTGTGTGAGCAGACTACCGGCGCCGCGGCAGCCCCTGACGACAGGAGGGTTGGTGTAGCTGCGCCCAAGATGTTCGCCTTTGATGCTATATTCTCACAAGACGATTCACAGGTAGGTTTGTTTATGCTACAACGGTGGAAAACTAGCAGTCCGCCTGATGGTTAGCAGTTACCGATGCCTATGGACGCTTGCGACACCAGTATCGCCCGTGCTTCCGACCCTGCAGGAATCTTTATACACCTTTCCCAAGCTGGAAGCTTAGACTCGTTCAAGAAGGGCGAACTTGTTCGCGGTAGGTAACGGGATCAGTGTACAAATAAGCCAATTTCCCACGGTATAACAAGTTGAGGCAGGTGTTTTATTTAAATAATTTACGTAGTTTTTTTTTTTTTTTTTTTAACTAAATGGAGGAATATGTATATATTTTATCTTTTTTTTCACAGTTCACGACATATACATGTAACATAACATATAATAACACTGAAATAGAACTGAACTTAAGTACAGTGATTAGTCACACCACGAGCTTAACGGTGAAGGAAATCATCGAGATGAAACCTGCATACGTCTGAGAAGAAATTCAAAGGCGTATGTATAGTCGTGCTGGAGTAACGGCGATGGACTCGCCATCTGTCACGTTGGCACCTAATATACCTCTGGCGGAAAGTGGGTGTGTGGGTATTACCTATACACCTCTGCCTACCCCTTCGGGGACCCTTGTGGGAAGGCGTGAGGATTTTATTTCTAAGTGTCGGTATACGCCTCAGCTACCTCCCACGTTATACCGTACGCAAGGTACCTATACAAACGTAACAGATGGCGAATCAGACGCATTCCCTCGGGCATGACGTCACGTAGGTTTTTGGATTTATTTTCAGACGTAGACAAATTCCTTCGCCGTAAAACTCGCCTGCCATATCTCTGTACTTCACTTCAGTAATACTCATTGCTGACACCCCCGGGGCTCGAACGTACAATCAAGATTTAGTAGGTGACCATTATTATACTCGGATTTTCGAGCATTTTTGAATGCCTGCCCCCCGGCAGTGTCCGGTATCAAATGACACGGCCAACCTGACTCATCAGTATATATGTATTTATTTATGCATACATGATTTTTTCTGAACTTGATACTAAAGCAAACTATAATAAATAAAGCAAATAATGATCACACCACGAACTTTATGGTGAAAGAAAATATCGCGAGGAAACCTGTCTATGATTGATACGAAGTTAAAACGTTAAGTAAGTCTTGATCCGTCTGTCATGGTGGCCTAAATATATTACTGGAAAAGAGGATTAATGTTATGAGCTCCTGACTGCGAAAGTAGGAGTCGCGGGTTTGATTCCCGCTGAGTGCAGATATTTGTGTGATGAACACGAGTATTTGTACCTTAATCTTGGATGTCCTATGTATTTGTGTACATATCAATCTACATAAGAAAATATATAGTTGTCTAGTTACCATAACACAATATTTGCTTAATTTGGGGCTATGACAATTTGTATAGGATTATCCCAAAGTATTTATTATTATTATTATGAAAATAAATCCTCTGAATTAAATTAAATTTGGCACAGTAATAGATTAATATTTGTATTAATAAATAAGATATGTTTTATTCCAGAAAAAAATATAAATCATTTTACGCGGGTGAAACCACAGGCTTATTTTAATATTCTTCTATTATTATTTATTATTTTTATAACTTCCACAGGCCACGCCGCAATAGTTTAAAATACTAGCACGTACTCGCAGCTTTAAAGAAAACAGAAGTAGTGCTATTTTTAAGACTGGCAACTTACAAAGGTTGCACAAAGTCCCTTGCGCCAGCTCGCACACGCCTCCGTCGTCGCGGCGCAACGTCCGGAATTTCATGCACCAAAAATATCGCCAGCGAACCGCGCAAGTTCCATGTTTAAATTGTTAAACGAGCTCTCCTCGTTTATAACTTCTGGAGTATTCACATATTTAGGAGAGATAGATACTTCAATAGTAAATTTATTGGATCACCAACAAATTCTTTATTATTAATGTATGTAATGTATAGATAGTAGCCATATACCCTCTGTTCACCAGATATATATTGTAGGTGCCAACGTGACAGATGGCGAGTCCATCGCCGTTACTCAGGCACGGCTATACATACGCCTTTGAATTGCTTCTCAGACGTATGCAGGTTTCCTCTGTCCACCAGACATATGTTTTAGGTGTCAACGTGACAGATGGCGAGTCCATCGCCGTTACTCAAGCACGACTTGGTATAGTCGGTTTTCGAGCTTGCAATCATAGTTTTGCAACTACTCTAACCGCTCGGCCATAACGGCTTCATTTTCGATGTATATACTAAGTAATATATATAATTATTAGCCGTGGTGGCCGAGTGGTTCGAGCAGTTTCCTGCGACACAAAGATCGCAAGTTCGAATCCCGTCTGTACCAATGAGTTTTTCTGAACTTAGGTACAGTGATTAGTCACACCACGAGCTTTACTGTGAAGGAAAACATCGAGAGGAAACCTGCATACGTCTGAGAAGCAATTCAAAGGCCTATGTATAGTCGTGCTTGAGTAACGGCGACGGATTCGCCATCTGTCACGTTGGCACCTAATATATATCTCTGGCGGAAAGTGGGTGTGTGGGTTGTACCTATATACCTCTGCCTACCCCTTCGGAGACCTCTGTGGGAAGGCGTGAGGATATAAAAAAAAAAATGTGTAAGAAGATATAAAATATGGGGAGGACCCCCACATTATTGCTACGTCTACAGTTCGTTTATTTAATGGTTACCTGTAGAACATTATAAGAAATATAAATCCGGTGATTCTCGAAGCATCATACGAATATCAATCAACGACTGAGTACGGTAGAACATAATTCAGATAGTGTTGTGCAGATAACCTAAGCACCTAATAACTCAATTATACGCACTGTTTCGTTGTTTATGGGTATCCGAATATCCGAATGTGGTCTGTGAGAGCTTCCCCAGTACAATTTTAAGTCATCAATAAACCACACAACAGAATCCAAAATCCGCCACAGTAAATCCGCATTAGCGTACTTAGCGAATAAACGTATTCAAATTGCACACTCGCAATTACTACGTGTTACATTATTAAGCGCAATAACAGTGCCTAATGCATGCCAGTAGGCAGTAGGCACTAGATAAAGAGGATTACTCACTATTAATGGGATTGCGGAGCGCCATAGCCAAGCGATAATTTATATGCTACGAACAATGAGTTACGGATGTTGGCTTGTTCGTGGGTGGAAAAATTGGATTGGTTTGCGTTTGAATTTGGATACAATAATTTTAGTTTTAACTCATCTATGTTCTAATTTGATTTGATTGTATTAGATAATCTCTACCTATACACCTCTGCCTACCCCTTATACATATGAGGATATGTATAATCGATATAACAAATTAAAATCAATGTTTGTATGTCTATTACCTATGCGTTCTAAGACATAATATTGTGATAAAACTGTGGTAGGTCGTTCTGGAGACCTGAGGGTTTTGGCGTTATTTTGTGGTGGTGCCACGCATGCCAGATGCAGTTATTATAGTATTAAACAGTCGCTTCGCCGTCACCTGTACGCTTAGATCTTTTAAACTACAAGCGCGCGAGTGATACCCCTGGTGTTGCAAGCGTCCATAGGCGGTGGTGGTCATCAGGCGGACCGCATGCTTGTTTGGCACCCATGTGGTATAAAAAAAAACATCGGATTTATGCCGTTTTACCAACAGATTACAAGAAACAAAATGTTCAATGTAACACTGTATTAATAACGATTTAGCCTCTAAACGATGAATACATATAAAAAAAAAAATTATACAACAAGAGTGGCAAACAAGCATACGGCCCACCTGATGAAAAACGGTTACCGTAGCCTATTTACGATCACGATACCGAAGTATCACTTGCGCGTTGCCACTCTGTGTTCGGAGTGTGTTGACAGCATGACTGCTTCCAACACAATGTAACAATCCTCCCCCCACCCCAAGGAGCTCATTACTGGTAACCTTATTCACCGCGTAGGAACACAACACAAAAAATTGTGTTATTTGGCTACGGACTTCTATAAGGTGGAGGTCCTGCCCCAGTTGGGCAGCTCCAAATTCGAACGGGAAACCCGTTATAACCCCTATCTCTTGAATAATAATACTTAATGCATAAATCCATACAATTTCATACCGGTAGTAAATAAAGGACGGGAACGTTAAGAGTACTCGGAACCGACGAGCATGTATGATGAATGTGGACGAAGCGAAAGAGGTATGTAAGTCTAGAGAGAACTGGCGCTCTTTAGGGATATAGTCCCCGGTAGGGACTTGGCGTGATGATATGTATGTATGTATGTAATAAATCCATTCTATCTTATCTTACTTCTTACTAATATTATAAATATGAAAGTTTGTAAGTTTGGATGTTTGCGGTTCTTTCACGGCCAAACGGCTGAACCGATTTGGCTGAAAGTTGAAATTGTGACAGCTTATACCTAGGAATAGGACATTGGCAACTTTTTTTTTGAATCCTGAAAAATTCAAAGTTCTTATATTATAATGTATGGTGCTCTTTCACGGCATAGCAGCTGAACCGATTCTAATTTCCAAAGCTACTTTTTCGAACTCCCCGTGGGCGTAGCCGCGGGCATAAGCTAGTATACTATATACAAAGACTATCTAAATGTGACAAATGGCGATTCCGACGCCGTTGCTCAAAGTACGACTATATACGTCAAAACGAATGCAGGTTTCCTCTCAAAATTTACTTTAAATAAAAAGCTTATAGAATGATTAATCACTACTGAATTTCAGAGAAATCCTTGCAGAGCTTGCAGTTTTTTTATCGCATGTTTGCTTAAATCTAGGAACGTCAAGTTCGTCAAATTACTTAATTACTGGCATTTAACAAATGAGTCACATAACTCCACAGCTTTAGTACTCTCCAGTAAGTACGCGTTTACACCTGAGCTACCTTAACAAGGTTTTATTGAGCAGCTGAAGTAGAAGTAGTCGTAAATGTGCCGCTTTTCTCGTTTATTGTTCTACTATACTACACTACACTAGGTTTAATGACAGTACTAGAGGCATGTTACTCATTGCAGTATGAGCAATGTACGGTAAGGACTTTGCAAGGTACTGTAATCGTGATTGCAAGAGACTTATGGAACCCTGGTCAGATATCACGTCCTAATCCGAAAAAGGATGTTGTTCTTACTCAATTACACCAGAACGGCGGACCGGAATTTTAATGTATTCTGTATTCAAATAAAGGATCTCTGAAGGACGGGAACGTTAAGAGTACTCGAAACCGACGAGCATGTATGAAGAGACTGATGAATGTGGACGAAGCGAAAGAGGTATGTAAGTCTAGAGAGAACTGGCGCTCTATACTCTCTGCCTACCCCGTTAGGGACTTGGCGTGATGATATGTATGTATGTATGTATGTATGTAAATAAATGATAATAATAAAATTAAAAAAAAACTAAAAAAACACGCTTTACAAAAGCGTTAAAAAAAAAAGCTTTAAAATCCAACAAAAAAACTAGAAAACGGTTAAAGTATTTGAGTTGTTTTGATTTGATTGACAGCGTATATATGTCCATATGTCAATACTGTCATAACTTGTAAAGCGGAGTGCGTTCTGAAATACTACGATGCGACTTTCGATTAAATATTAACACGGTTTTATTTTTCCCCACCCCATCGGTAATCCTGATTATCCTATTTTGGATTGTCATCGGCCCTTGATAAGTATGCAAAATTTTAAATAATCCGACGTTTTTAAGGAGGTCAAAATCATGTTCAAAGTTTCCGTTACATACTAACATAGTAACATACGTATGAAGCTAATAAAAGCGTGTTGAAAAAAATTAACAGTCTAGGTCTACTTGGTACGGAAAATACCTAGTTAATAATAATAATATATCCTCACGCCTTCCCACAAGGGTCCCCGAAGGGGTAGGCAGAGGTGTACAGGTAATACCCACACACCCACTTTCCGCCAGAGGTATATTAGGTGGCAACGTGACAGATGGCGAGTCCATCGCCGTTACTCAAGCACGACAATACATACGCCTTTAAATTTCTTCTCAGACGTATGCAGGTTTCCTCTCGATGTTTTCCTTCACCGTAAAGCTCGTGGTGTGACTAATCACTGTACTTAAGTTCAGAAAAACTCATTGGTACAGTCGGAATTCGAACTTGCAACCTTTGCGTCGCAGGCAACTGCTCGAACCACTCGGCCACCACGGCTAATACCTAGTTAATGCCTTAAGGAAATCGAGATATTGAGTAAGCTTCATATTTCAGTGGCACAATCTAATTGAGTAGAACGATAATGAAACCGATTGCCCACTCGGCCGGCTCACTCAATAAAGGAATTAAGCATTTTCAATTAGCGCGCCGGAGAGGCGGTCGTTAAAATTTTCATTCAAAACAATTTTAGTATAAACGTGCCGTGATGAATACTCCAGTTAGAGGGGCCAGCATTTTGGAGAATTTAGGATACTCTCAGTATCAATTAAGCATTTAATTACAATAACACTAATGTACAAAAACTGTTGCCACTTCCCAGACAGGTCGCCGAAGGGGTAGGCAGAGGTGTATAGGCAGTACCCACACACACCTACTTTCCGCTAGTGATATATTTTTGGTGCTAACGTGACAGATTGTGAGTCCATCGCCGTTACTTTAAGCACGACTATACATACGCCTTTGAGTTGCTTCTCAACGCTCAGGCTGTGGAATGAGCTCCCCGTTGAGGTTTTCCCTGGAGAGTACAGCATGGAGTTCTTCAAGAAGGGTGTGAAAAGATTCCTGCAGGGCCGGCAACGCGCGAGTGATACCCCTGGTGTTGCAAGCGTCCATAGGCGGCGGTAACCGCTTACCATCAGGCGGACCGCATGCTTGTTTACCACCCAAGTGGTATAAAAAAAAAATATCAAGTTTCCTCTCGATGTTTTCCTTCACCGTAATAAATATAATCAATGACAATTAATATAAAATTTGAGCTTAAGTATCAATATTGATATTTAATCTCTGAAAATGCTTTTATTAAACTGAAATTATATCAACCCTAGTCCGATCTAATCTCAGAGCTACACCTTAAGCTCTTTTAATTATCTGCGCGCCCCTCAAAGAGAACAGCGCCGTAGCTTAGCACGGCAAACACGCTGAAAGTGGCAGCATCAACTATAACCTACATGCTGTGCACTCGCCTACAATTAATTTGTCCAACAATATTTTTTTTGCGTTCGCTTGCGTGGTTCCGATAATGAACGTAACATCCTGTATCTGGCTGGAAGCGTTTCACATCCCCAAGTATTTATAATTTTTGATTCCGTTCTCGACTGTCAAGGATTTTTTATTTGTTAATTTTAAACTATCCTCACGCCTTCCCACAAGGGTCCCCGAAGGGGTAGGCAGAGGTGTATAGGTGATACCCACACACCCACTTTCCGCCAGAGGTATATTAGGTGCCAACGTGACAGATGGCGAGTCCATCACCGTTACTCAAGCACGACTATACACACGCCTTTGAGTGTCTTCTCAGACGTATACAGGTTTCCTCTCGATGTTTTCCTTCACCGTAAAGCTCGTGGTGTGACTAATCACTGTACTTAAGTTCAGAAAAACTCATTGGTACAGTCGGGATTTGAACTTGCGACCTTTGCGTCGCAGGCAACTGCCCGAACCACTCGGTCACCACGGCTCTTAATAATTTTAAACTGAAAGGAAATTAATAAATCCCGCTTGCTAAAAACTTGATGTGTTTTTTTTTTGTATTGTCTCTCGTAGCGTGTGTCCCGGGAACTTTTTCTACTTAACCGGGCAAAGTGTAAATACCTACATTAAATTGTTTTTAGCATTTAGCTTAGTCATTTGACTAAGGCTTCTTTTTTTATTTGCATTAGAGATCCCGTTGCTTCAAGAATGTATAGGTACATATGATAATGTCACCTCACAGATAAGCGGAATAAAAACATTCCACTTTACCTATATATTAAATCCACGCGGGTGAGACCGCGTAGTATGGCTAGTCTCAAGGTATATCTAATTGGTGGAGGATATTCATCATTATCAAAATTTTTGGTGTCATGTCACTTGGTTGCAAATGCATTACATTAGTAATTTCCCGCATTATCAATATTATCTGTAATGAATGGTTGGGGTAAAATCACCTTAACTCACATGTATGAAGGCCGCTGGTCTAATGGTTAGAGCTCCTGATTGCGAAACTTAAAGTCGCGGGTCGATACCCGCTGAGAGCAGATATTTGTATAATAAACACGAGTATTTGTACCTTAGTCTTTGATGGCCTATGTATTTACTCGTATGTATATATCTATCTATATAAGTAATTACATCGTTATGTAGTTACCATAACACAAGCTTTGCTTAATTTGGGGCTATGTCAATTTGTGTGGAATTGTCCCAATTTATTTATTATTATTATTTTGGTGAACCTTGCGTAACCCAGTAAGCGCCATATTATCATCTCTGACTATGCCTCCGTCCCCCTTGTCCCCTTTGTCCATTCATATCAAAGACCCTGGCACTATGATTGCAATAACGCTCATTCTCTTACAGGCGGAGATATGCTCGAGTGCCCTGACGGATGTCATCCACGCCGTGATCAACGGCACCGACGGCTGCCTCTTCTGTTTTGGACACGCAGGACTTGGTATGGCACACGATATTGTCACTTACCCATCATTAGCTGGGCCTCGTGGCCTCCACCTGATTGGTTAAAATTGGTATCAAATTCGATAAAGTGAATGTGAAAAATGGTTTCTATCCGATACAATTTTGCTTATTCAATAGCGATGAATTAGGCGTTACTAAATGAGTACGCTTGAGTGGATTTCTAAATGCAAGGAAACTTAACATGAATTAGTCAGGCTTTCAAAGATATTTTATGATCAAATAGTGGGTAAACACCCACTATTTGATCATAAAATATATATAATCGTTATATATCGTAATATATTGTATCGTTTATCGCATATCGCATTGCATCATCGACTTAATGTGGCACCAAAATACAACTAATCCAAATAAACTAACTAGCAAATCTTATATAAGTTTAAGCTCCCTGTAAAAACACTAGAGGCGTTGATTAAAACATCCAAAGGCATCCTGTATATATGAATATAGAATATAGTGAGTTCTGAGGGAGACGATTTGCATCGAAACGGCGCTACTCTTAATTGAAAGTTTGATAAACGCACGTTGAAAGGAACTTTGATATTAACTCCTCCCCAGTGGAATGATCCGACCTTATTATTTTTCTCAGACATGTCTCTAAGGAGACCGGTGAATGAAATGAGAAACTTTTTATAAAACTGTGCAAAAATCGAGGTACCTAATTAGAGATTAGGTAGTTTTCTCGAGTAAACCTAAAGTAGACGATACAAAGTTTAAGAGATGTATATATAAAGGGTTTCTCCGTACGAATTTGGAGCTGATCGAAGAGCGCAAGACCTCCACCATATAGAAGTCCATAGCTAAGAGTTTCGTAAAATTTTCATTATTTTCCATGATGTATTTGCTAACAATTGTTGTGCAATTTGTTTTAAAATATTTATCAAATACATATGTATTAACAATTATATTACAAATCGCTCGGACACACAAGGATGGGAACGTCAAAAGTACTCGAAACCGGGGAGCGTGAATGGAGTGTGAATGTAGACGAAACGAAAGCGATATGTGAATCTAGAGAACTATCTTTGCCTACCCCGTGAAGGTCTCATACTGATACCTATGTATATATAATAATAATAATATATCCTCACGCCTTCCCACAAGGGTCCCACGAAGGGGTAGGCAGAGGTGTATAGGTAATACCCACACACCCACTTTCCGCCAGAGGTATATTAGGTGCCAACGTGACAGATGGCGAGTCCATCGCCGTTACTCAAGCACGACTATACATACGCCTTTGAATTTCTTCAGACGTATGCAGGTTTCCTCTCGATGTTTTCCTTCACCGTAAAGCTCGTGGTGTGACTAATCACTGTACTTAAGTTCAGAAAAACTCATTGGTACAGTCGGGATTCGAACTTGCGACCTTTGCGTCGCAGGCAACTGTTCGAACCACTCGGCCACCACGGCTCTCTGATATGTATATATGAAACATTAAATTGTCGGTGAGCCGTAAATAAACAATCATGGGACATTTCAAGCTGAGACATATGCCAATGCGAGCAACCCTTACAAGAGAAACTCCCCGTAATGACGTTACCAACTTGGCAATAACTGCCGATAGGACGAAAGCCAATTTGACAACTCTAGCTGGTATGCTATAATACGATTTGGCGTTATAATGACTTGCACAAGCAATGAACGCATGTTGGCGTATACAGAACTTACTATGCGATCCATGCTCGTACAAGTGTATTCGGCACACGTACGTCTGGTAGTTATATTTCCACGACTAGGGCGTCAGTCGTTTAACCGAAACTCATACTTAATTTAGCTCCGAATTGATATCGGAAAAGTATCGCACTTGCGCTCTTTGATTAAAATAAAAATATTTGATCGATTCTTTACTTTGTCCTAAGCCTTGACGAATTATATGATTAATAATTGTATTATTATTATATTATTGTGTATAAATTGTTTACTCAATTTAAGTCCCTTCCGGAAAGTTAACGTCCTCAGTACGTTCAAAAAGAATGTAACAATTTATGATTTTTAAGTCATGTTAGAAACATATACCTAAATTTGAGGAACTGCCTCAACTTAATTTCTAATAATATAAAAAATGCGAAGGCTTGTAACGATGTTCTTGGACGCGAAAATTGCAGAACGGAGTTGTACGAATTTAGCACAGAGCTAGATTATTAGCTGGACACAGTATGCATAGGATATGTGCTAAATAACATAAAAAAATACGGAAAAAAAATCCTCACGCCTTCCCACAAGGGTCCCCGAAGGGGTAGGCAGAGGTGTATAGGTAATACCCACACACCCACTTTCCGCCAGAGGTATATTAGGTGCCAACGTGACAGATGGCGAGTCCATCGCCGTTACTCAAGCACGACTATACATACGCCTTTGAATTTCTTCTCAGACGTATGCAGGTTTCCTCTCGATGTTTTCCTTCACCGTAAAGCTCGTGGTGTGACTAATCACTGTACTTAAGTGCAGAAAAACTCATTGGTACAGTCGGGATTCGAACTTGCGATCTATGCGTCGCAGGCAACTGCTCGAACCGCTCGGCCACCACGGCTTTTAAAATCAACCAGTGATAACAGATTTAATACGAGTGAAACCTCACATCTAATCTTTAATATCATCCAAACAACCCAAAACTGTTCATCCTCCCCCACCCCACATAAACGACTTAGAACTCGTTAATAGGTAACTGAATAATACTCTATACAATTAATCTTAATGGGTAATCCGGTTCTAAGTCCGAGATTATTTGAACATTCAGCCATTTGTTCAGTAACTTGATTCGATAGATTAAATATGACATTTAACGTGAGCACGTTAGAGAGACGGCATGGAGTTCTTTAAGGAGGGTGTGAAAAAAGCAAGTGCCGCAAGGTATCGTCCATAAGCAACAGTAACCACTCAAAGTCTATACATATATTTACTCCTCATTTTTTTTATTGGGCACCGACTCGGGTAGTACCTCCAACTTACGGATGATTGCACTAGTTCCAGGTAGCATTGAGTTCATTAGTATATATAATCCTCCAGGTAAATCCTACACAATGCTGGGGCGGCCGGATCCATCTGCCAGCTTGGGCGCAATACCTTGCGCCATTACCTGGCTATTCAGGGGCATTGCAGAGCAAAGGCACAAGTGCGGCACGCGCTTCTCAGTCAGGGTGTCGGCTGTCGAGCTCTGCACCAACACTAATCAGATTAGGGATCTGTTGACGCCTTATCAAAATGGTAAGAGATTTTGATAATGTTTTTGGGTATTTGGATAAATTTAAATATCATATCCTTAAGTTATTGTCCGTATCATAAAATGTTCATCTTGGATTATTTATCTCCCTATTAAGAAATATTGCTCAACACTCATTGTTCTTCTTCTTCTGTTTACTGCTTTTTCGACTACACCCTTCACAGGAATTATGTTATCAGCGGACACTGTCATTAAAAAAAATGCTTTACATATAGATTTCCAAAAGATAGCTACTGATGATAATATACAATTGCCAACAGACAGCGAACAGTCTCCAGGCGTGTACCTTCGCGACGACCCACTATTCGGAACCCATCTACAAAACCAATCGGAACTCCGAGTCCATAGTGCCGAAAAAGCTGCGTTCTACCTCGATGCAGCGCTGGCTACTAGAGGTACCAGAGAAGAAGGGAAAGACAGTCATCTACTCTACACGTTGCATGTGTACCAATATAGTGTTGGAGGCAAGGGCGCTGGTGAGTATATTTAAAATATTCGTAACTAAGACATCTCTCACAACATACCCTTAATTTAAGTAACTATAGTATTTATTTAGTTCTTTTGTTGTTATACTCAGTAACTTCCTGAACTAAGGTTGTTCAAGATCTTAGGACTCTGATAGAGAACAGTATATTATTATTCAAAAAACAGAATTTAGTTCTATGAAGGATTATAAAATACAAATTGTAAAATATCAAAAAGTTAATTTACCTTTAAAACTATTAGAGTTTCAATTCTTTCTATTTTCAGCGTATATCTAAGACATTTGTATTCTAGACTGACCCAAAACATTGAAACATTAAAAACCCACGGACCTTGGACGTATCGCTTTTTGTTTCAGTTGCCGGTGGCCGCAGCCGCTTACATCTAATCGACTTAGGAAACTCCGAAAGAGGAAAAACGAACGGAGGGATACCGTTATCCGGCTTAGGGAACATTTTACTTGCTATCTTCAACGGTCAACGACATCTACCATATAGAGATCACAATCTCACGCACGTATTAAAAGAGTGTTTAGGTTCTCTTACTTGTCACACTGCAATGATTGTTCACGTATCTCCCAATGTACAAAATTATACCGATACATTAACGACTTTGCAACTAGCTTCACGTATACATCGACTTCGGAGAAGGAAAATGAAATACTCGACCAACAATAATGCGGGTTCTGGTGGTAGTTCTGGTGAAGACGCGTCCAAACCCAGTAGCAGTGAGCCGGATCCCTCAAGTAGCGATCTTTCAGCGGATACTGTTATATATGTGGGTCCGCTCGATGATGCTACTGACGGTGAACATCCTCCGGTCTATATACCACATATTAACTCAGGAGATAATAGATGTCTCTTAAGTAAAGCGTTAAGAGGTTCCGCAGCGGAACAGAAACATAAGTCGTCATTATCGAAAGTAGTCGAAGAGAAAAGTCCTATTCACAAATTATACGCATCTCCAAAATCATCGCCACTAAAAACGCTACAACAGAGCCATACACCCAAGGCTTCACCCGTGCATTCAGCATCTTCAAAATCAACACCTTTGAAAAAAATGTGTCCAAAACAATTCACTGAAGATGTTAAAAGTAACAGCGATGAACAATGGATTGACGGGCCGCGAATATCAAAGTCTAAGTTAGTGGAAGCGAGACACATTATAAAAGAAACTCAAGGTAAAAAGAGGGAGACGTGGATAGACGGACCGATGCAAGAGCCAAAACTTCCTTTACAGTTTGAATCGGTACCAATCCAACCAAATCAAATTCCTCTTCAAATTGGTGTGCTTGGGGCTCACGGTAATGAAAATATTGGCTACGGATACATGGATAATCATAAAAAGAATATGATCAGAAAATGGGTAGAAAATCAAACCTCACAAATAAATAAGTCTCGCCATAGTTCTCCAAGCCATAAAGCACAATCCATACACAAAGAAGGCTTACGAATAACCGACGAACCTGAGACTACTCATAAAATGGAAATGAAGGATAGACGAGTCCACGTCGAAGAATCTACAATAAGAACTGGTTTAAAAGCTGGTTCTAAAGGTATGGCTATTGAAGAAGAAAACGTGGGGCCTCCATTACTCGATCCCAATATACAGAAAAAGACAAATAATATAAAGCAAAATAAAAATGACATAGACGAAGACGATGACAGCGAAGAATTAGCTGAAATCCCACCTGCTTTACCATTAATACAACCAAGCAGTCTTAGCAGTCGTGAAGTTTCAATGGAGAGTCTAGATAGTAAGTACAAGGAAAGGTTAAGGATGAACGATGAACTAATTTCGAATCACAGCAGGGACATTGATCATCGCGGTATGAGCAAAGGTCCTGATGACGATGAAGATGAAATATTAGAAATTTATGAAATGGAAGAACCTTTAGAGCCTGTGCCTATGCAAGACAGCTGTTTACAAGTAACAGAAGAAGACATTGCTTTGTGTATGGGCCTGGCTGGAAATCCTCTCCCTGAAGTTGATCAGGATGATGACGACCATCCTTTAAGGGTTTTAAGTCAAGAAAATCTTACAGTTGCTTCAACATTTACGGACACGTTGTCCTTATACAGTGAAGTTGAAAGACAAATTAGGAATGAAGCCTACCTCAGACAAACGATAGGATTTTACGTGGAAAACTTTAATTGTGACCCCTCCGGTGAATTTCCACATGAAAGTTTACCAACATCACGATCACGGATAGAAGATCTTTTGGAATTAGCTGAACTATATGGTTCACGTCGCATGCTAGACAAAAACGACGTACACACGTCAAGAATTGCTCCACAGTTTCAATCACTGTCATTATCCAATGTTAGAGACACAGAGGAATATCACGGCGATGGTTCAGTTTATAGTGAACCAGCGTACCGGCCGAGTGACAAGATTTGTGACAGTTGCAAACGGACTATGTCAAGACCGGGAAGTGCTGTAGATGAGTGTGGCGCATATCAAGACTTAGAAGCCGCACATAATGACTCTTACGGTCCATTTGAAAGATACAGGGGAAACGATATAACTGATGCAAGGATAGCATCGCTACGACATCCTGATGGAGCATCCGATCCTAACTTAAGAGAAGAAAGGCGACAGCCAGGAATAGGAGCGCCTTCTAGTACGTTTAGAGAATTAAAGTCAAACTTACATTTAGAAGTAACTCCGCCTGTGGTGACAACGGAGCCGCGGTCAGAGAAGAATGAGAAAAGTGATAAGGGTGTGGCCAGAATAGTTGCGGCATCCAAACCTGATGGGTATGACAGTGGACACGAGTCTACACCTAGGACTGGGAAACATAGTCCAGCGGCCACTTCAAGACGAGCCGAATCAGGATATGACTCGGTTCCGAGAGATTCAGATGCATCTTCTTTGGATTCATACCCGACTCGCCGTGCAGCCGTTGCGAGAGCTCACGCGAAGAAACACACGACAGCTAAATACAAGCAACATAGTGATCGCTCCTTCTGTTCCTGGCTTCGAAACCCATTTACGTGCAAATACGCGGATACTGACCCCGAAATTAGCGATTTTTAAGAATAAAACTTCTATATTAGTATAAAATTCTAAATATCGTTAAGCTACGTTACCGAATTTAACCTGGAGACTGCTTTTGTACTCTAGTACTCGTATTTATGGAATAAAATGCTTTGGCACTGATCGATAAGGTTACTGTTGTATTTTTCTAAACCTAAAGGCTTCTGTGCTCTATATGTGAAACTACTTAATCATAGAGTAGATAACCGTGTTGTAAATACATATATGTTATGCAACTGATGATATATACTTCGCTAATTTTTGTACTTTTATACTATCGTCTAAATTTATTTTTGCATTAGTTGATATTACATCCGATGTTGGAACCTTTTTTATGACAAACACATCTGAAATATTGGAAATCAGGATTTATATAACAGTCTTCCCCTGTCTTCCCGTTTCAATTACCTTTTCTTATCGAATTATCCGAACCTTTTGAATGACAAATACCTGTATAAGATCGAAAATCTTATACGAACTTATATCCAAAAACCTACGTTTCGTCATTATAGTTCATATCCATAAAATCTTGTATCTTTATCAAAATGTGTGTTAATCTACGTTCGAGCCAAAATTTCAAGTGTTTGCGTTTTAAAATAACCAACGAGAAACTCGAATATAATGTTTTTCCTGTCGAATAATTTGAAGTTTATTTTATTACTAACGTGCAATTTCAAATGAATTTTATAATTAACGGATAAATCGAAATTAAGTTTTGACTAACAGGTAATTCGAATAATTTTTAGATCTAAGGCTGTTGTGTCATTGGCCATGTCTTGTATAGCTTTAAATTTTGATATCGTAATTATTAAAGGTACTTATAGCGAAGTCGGCGCGTCCGTTTGTATATAGAACTACACTTTGCTGTCCTCATGGCTTGGTGGAATGTTGGTGAAGTTAGTTATCGCTTTATTGTCAATGTTTTGTTATTGTACTATTAATATTACAAATATATATCCTAAATTCTACTATGCGTTCGTATTAGTTTAAAAATAAATTGTTCAACCTCAAATTGAAAACGTTTTTTATTGTACCTACTACCATCGCAAACACATAAAATTGTGTCGGCCTGTCATTGAGATACAGGGGTTGATGCATTGCGCTACCTCGCTCATTGTTACAGGTGAAGTCCTACATAAGTAGAATGTAAAAAAAACCGTTCCTAAGCTCACTCAAATTTCTCCAGTATATATAATGGTTAATGTGCAGCGAACAAAAAAGTTCACACACTCACAAACTTTACTTACATACTAATGAGATTAGGGACTAGCCTTACCCCGGTTTCCACCGCACCAATAATAGATATCCTCAATAAGCGACCTATATATATTTTTCACATCAGAATAGTAGTTCTTGATATTAACGCATTCAACCTAACAATCACTGCCTTCTTATAATTGGAGCTCCAAGTGCATACTTAGATTGCCAATTCCATTCAGTAACTAGTTAAAATAGCGAGTAACACTGTTCACAGTAAAATACTTTACATGAAGCTTTTGAGATCAAAAGTTGAACGAAATAAATATTGTAGCAGTGCTGAATAAACAACACATCGCTCCGCCTCGGCTACGCCAAAAGGAGGACCCAAAATCTTTTGGGACGTAAACTTCCCCCATGCAAAGTGGTAGCAACTTTCCCTTGCGAAGATGACTCCCATTATATTTCATTTCTCTAGTAATTTAACATTTTACTTGCACCCAGAGAAAATCAAGCTATCAAATAAGACGTTTACCCTCTTTAGGGGACAACTTTTTTCTTGGCAATCTGCCAATAATTTGTTAAAGTGACAGCTGGTTAGCCCATAACGCTTATCGTGTTCTAAAAAGATTTTAACTTTAATATATATTTTTGGGGAAATAGATGGGAAAGGTGCCGGCAATTTGCGGGAATTGATGTGCCGATAATTGCTTGCTTTTTGGGGACAAATCTTTTTCTTATTCGTCCGTAGATAAGTATAATTATCTGATGTATTTATATTTAGTATTTGATTTATTAAGTTAAAAAAAATGCAATACGCCTCTTACATTATGATTCATAAATCGACTTGTTTTGTTAATGTGCGAGTCCATCGCAGTTTGTCAAGGACGACTGTACATACGCCTTTGAATTTCTTCTCAAACGTATGCAGGTCTCTTCTAGATGTTTTTCTTCACCGTAAAGTTCCCTGGTGTGCCTAATCACTGTACTTAAGTTCTGAAAAACTCACTGATACAGTCGGGTTTCAAACTTGCAATTTATGTGTTGTACTTTATCAATCCCTGAAAACGTGAACAATATATTTGAAATTATCGATTATGTAGTTAAGCGTAACAAAAAAAAAATCATTTCGCATTTTGATACTGTTAAAACCTGACAGAGACAATTATCGTTCGATAAAAGATAAAATTAAATAACTAAATGCCAGTAGAAACAATAAATAGCCAGCTGTCACAAGCAATTGTGACACAGCTAAGCATTCATTTAATAATACCCGGATGTCACATAATACCCGGCCAATAGGTACAAAATACGGATAAAAATAATTCGTGAAACAAAAGGCGGTGCCGACCGGGTATTCGAACTCAGGACGTGACAGGAAGACAAAATAGATACCGAGACATATCGGAACGAATACTACAATATAGCACGCAAGGGAACACAGACTTTATCTCCCATGTATTAAGGTGCAATAAGTTAGTTTTGTTTATGATACAGCTCGGCGAAAACGTGATACGTACGAAACTGCAGGAAATAATAAAGACACAAAGAGGAATAAAGTTAGCCACCCTGTATTGTGTTTATTTGTGTACGTTTCATACATGTATTAATGCAATATTCATGTCATATTTGCGGTTGAAGAAAATTCGCGTTAAAAGATCGTCGACGGTGTAGGCAAAGGTATAATAACACCCACTATTCACCGGAAATATAGACAAGTGTAATCGTGAGAGTTTCTCAAGTAATATATCATATTTAAATATACATACACATATACATACGTACGTAGGTATATGATCACGCTGTCCCGGGGCAAGCAAGGAGAGTGGATCGCAAGTTCCCTTGTATGAAGGGACTGATGGATGTGAATGATACTGAAGAGTTAAGATATCACATTCATCTTCAGTTGTATTTATATTATACTCTATTATGCTGTATTATCTTTTTTTTATACAACAAGAGTGACAAGCAAGCATACGGCCCACCTGATGGGAAACGGTTACCGTAGCCTATTTATGCTCACGATACCGAAGTATCACTTGCGCGTTGCCACTCTGTGTTCAGAGAGTTATACTGTGTTGGCAACATAATAGGTCTAATCCCTCGGTTACCAACACAATATAACAATCCTCCCCCCTCCCCAAGGAGCTCATTACTGGAAACCTTATTCACCACGTAGGAACACATCACAAAAAAATTGTGTTATTTGGCTACGGACTTCTATAAGGTGGAAGTCCTGCCCCAGTCGGGCAGCTCCAAATTCGAACGGAGAATCCGTTATGCCCTACCTCTTTATATAATAAATACCTGGGACAATTCCACACAAATTGACCTAGTCCCAAATTAAGCAAAGCTTGTGTTATGGTAACTAGACAACAATATATTTACTTATATAGATAGATATTGTTCGGTGTATTGTAACCGAACACCTCTATGACACGCGCTGATCTAAGTAATCGCCAAGCATTTTAATATCAGTGCAATTAACGCAGCCACGGCGATTGCGTGCATTCATCAACATTCTACTAACATTTGAATATTTAAACATTTAACATTCAAGTATTAAATACTGTGTAACATTAATAAACATTTATAAGAACATTCCTTTCACTCCTCCTATACTGCAACCTCATACATAGCACCCCCAACAGATATATACATAAATACATAGAAAATCCAAGAATAAACTACAAATACTAGTGTTTATCACACAAATACTTGCCGTCAGCGGGATTCGAACCCGCTACATGAAGTTTAAGGAGCTCTAACCACCAGACCAGACGGCCGTCTCTACTATAAGGATTATCAGAAAAATGTGTATATTTAGGATTTTTTTTTATAATGCTTAGAAAACATAAACTTGCAAGGAGTTTCGATTTCTCTGATCAGAAGTGTATTATAGTCAATTGCCATACGAAATTTTTTTTTGTGGTTGTAACTGGAAGCATACACAATCAGTAAGCATGAATAATATTTCTTTACTTAATTGACTATGCAATAAGGAAACCACCACCATAGAAACCGTCATCAAAAGTTTTTTAGGTTTCCCTTACAAAGATAGAATAAGTCACTTTTACGATTTCCTTCTGGTGTCTGTCACATACAAAACTCACTACCACGAAAGACTTTCATTTTTAAACGTATTGAATAAGCTACACAGTGATGGCTAAGTGGTTCAAATATATATATAAATGTCGGAGATGTTACGATAATTTAACATAAATTAGTAACTCTTTTGATATTTGTGTTGATTTCAACAATTAGTAACTCAATTGATATTTGTGTCGAACACAATAATTAGTAACTCAATTGATATTTTTAGTTTGTTACAATAATTGAATACTAAATAGTCACTCAATTGATATTGTTATAACAGTGGAGTTTGAATGCCGTGACGTAACGAGTCACGAGTTCGGAATCGCTTGGAGGGAGAACTGTAACACTATAAATGTTGGAGAGCGATGATTCTAGACACTGATTCTTAGTGACCAAGGATAAAAATATCTGCCATGCCTCGGGTGCAGTTTATTTATCAAACGAACTTAGTTTTCTATTAAAGAAAAGTTAACCGGGTACATACAACGCTAAAGTCCGTAATAAGTGTAACAATAGTGGCAAGTTTTGTTTCTCAAAAGGGCAACCGGGTGACATTACTGCGCTATACGTGACCAGCCTACCTGAGCGCTGCTTACACACGCCTCTAGCTATACCCGGATGAATTTCACCCGGGTACTTGGTTCGCGTGGTGTTTAAATGGGCGTTTAGGCCCCTTTTATATCGATATACGATTTCTTAAAAAGCTCGGATTCGAATTACTGCGTAGTAAGGAGGCACCAACGCTAGAGACCCTTAAAGCTTTTATGTTAAAACAGGTTTAAGTATGTGTTTTAAATTAGAATTATATATTGTTTATTTATTCTGCTACTTGTAATATTTTTCGCTTATGATATAATATACAATATAAATGTGTAACACGTCTGAGAAGCATTTCAAAGGCGTATGTATAGTCGTGCTTGAGTAACTAAGTTGAACACCTAAAATCGCCGTTACTCAAGCACGACTATACATACGCCTTTGAATTTCTTCTCAGACGTATGTAGGTTTCCTCACGATGTTTACCTTCATCGTAAAACTCGTGGTGTGACTAATCACTATACTTAAGTTCAGAAAAACTCATTTGTACAGTCGGGATTCAAAGTTGCGATCTTTGTGTCGCAGGCAACTGCTCGAACCACTCGGCCACCACGGTAGTAGGTTTGTTGTATAGTGTTAAATGATTACAGCCTCAACGGAATCAGATAAAACAAGATGGATCCCCGTGATGTAATACCAAATCACGTATAATATTTCAGAGCGTCAAATCAGCCTGGAGCCAACGTCGGTTGCAAAACGAATTTGTCTCCTTGAAGTTGAGCCGAATCAATCTGCATTATCCAGCCCGCGGTGTGGTCCAAGTCATGAACTTATAACTAGTGTATACTATATAAAAATAGACTAATTTAAAATACAATTAGGAGTATTTAAATGATAGCCATGCATGGCAATGAAATGCTCCTCTTGCAAGTAATTTATATCAAAACTAGCTGTCCCGCCCAGCTTCGCTTGGGTGAAAAAAAATAAAAAATAAAAACCCGGGACAATTCCACACAAATTGACCTAGTCCCAAATGACGCAAAGCTTGTGTTATGGTAACTAGACAACGATATATTTACTTATAATAGATAGATATATACCTAAATACATAGGACATCCAAGACTAAGATACAAATACTCGTGTAAGTCACACAATTAATTACCCGTAACACGATCGAGGCGACAAGTCCAATTGTGAAAAATTTATTAAAATATGTGCAGCCGCTTAGGAAGACTTCAGTGACATACACACTCATTGAATAAATGTATATATAAAGAGAAAGATATATAAAATTTCTTTATAGCCTTACGTAAAAGCTCGCCTCTCGGTTTCGAGTAAACTATAAATAATATAATATATCCTCACGCCTTCCCATAAGGGTCCCCGAAGGGGTAGGCAGAGGTGTATAGGTAATACCCACACACCCATTTTCCGCCAGATATATATTTTAGGTGCCAACGTGACAGATGGCGAGTCCGTCGCCGTTACTCAAGCACGACTATACATATTCCTTTGAAGTACTTTTCAGACGTATGCAGGGTTTCCTTTCGATGTTTTCCTTCACCGTTCGAGTAAACTAAACACCAAAATTAACGAGTTGTTACGCCCGAAGTCTATATCTTGCGCCAAGCCCCCAGACGTGTCGAAAGACGGTAAGAGCCGCGCCGATTTCTCAGGATTTGAGGGCTCCTCTCAAACCGAACGCACTTTACCTAGTGTTTACACTGCGGCTAGGGAGGTGGAACGACGTCGGCGCGGCGAGGAGACTTCACTATTAAATGGAAAACATATTCATATGAATAATAAACATATGTAGCAATGGGCCATGCATGATCTTATGGTGGCTGAGTGGTTCGAGTTGTCGCGTGCAACACAAAGTTTGTAAGTTCGAATCCCGACTGTACGAATGAGTTTTTTACAGAACATATGTACAGTAATCACGAGCTTTACGGTGAACAAAAACATCAAAATAAACCTGTATACGTTCGAGAAGAAATTCAAATACGTCTTTAAAGTCGAGCTTGAGAATCTGCGACGGACTCGCCATTTGTCACGCTGGCACCTAAATATACCGCGAAAAAAGGAACTTGTTAAACATCTTCGAGAAATTATAAGTAAGCTGAAAGAAAAAAAAATCTCACTCGTATGACATCTGTCTCATCTGGTTCGAAACTTGAGGACATAGGTTCGATTCCCACTTATGGGAGGAAATTTGTGATAAACGCGATTCCTTAGTCCTGGTATTTCTATACATACATATATCTTTAAGTCTATGTTTTCTCATAGTAGCTTTTCCCTGCGTAAACTTTAAAGGGTATGATATTTATGTAGGTATTACGCTCTAAATAATTGTACACAGAAACCTAACTATGATTGCAAAGCCACGTTATAACATACTTAGCTCCATTGTAGAGACTTAAACTGTGCATAAAACGAGCTTAAAGCTTCAGTATGATTAAACCGATGGAATAAATGTTTGTAAGCCCTACATAAATGTAGTCACAGTCTAAGCTGTACACTCTACCTCGCTCTACTTGGACTACGATCATTAGTTCAAGCGTATAGAAAGGTTGAGTGAAGAGCTATTGGTACAATGAGAAAGTGTCCGGGAGGAGAGAACTTGGTAGACTACGTTCCAATTACCTATCACTTTTACCTTTAACAATACTTACAATTATGAAGAGACTGTAACAGTAACAGACTTTAACAGACTGTGACAGATGTAAATGAAGTAAGGTCTGTAAGTCTAGAAAGCACTGTCGCTTTGCTCTCAGTGCCTACCCCCTGAGAGCCTCAGCGTGATGATATTTCGTATCCCTCAGAAGGTGTCCTTAGCTGCGTTTGCTTAGCACAATAAAGTGCTTGGCTAGAGGCTAGGTCTGGCCATTCGGCTAAGAAGCAAAAGTTCCCGGAACTCACTCACTACGAAAGACAATAAAAAAACGGGATGATATTAATATAGTCATTACGTAGCATTGTACATATACATAATACATAGTTCTCAATAAAACATGTATCGCTTCGTCACTCATCAGTTAATTCATACTGATTAACTGTCACGTTGGCACCTAAAATATACCTCTGGCGGAAAGTGGGTACATATACACACCTCTGCCTACCCCTTCGGGGCCCCTTGTGGGAAAGCGTGAGGATTAATTGTCATAACATAAATTGTTTTTTCAATTAGTCAAAATGTGGTTCAAGGCTCAAGCGTCAAAGCATGACAAACAGGCAGTGTCTCTCTTGCATTCACAATATTAGTTTGGATATGAATACAACCTTATTACAAGTAAGCTTTCTCAATAACGACATAATATACAGGAAATCCATACAAATGCGCGACGCCTACGTTGATCCAATAAGCAATTACATTCAGTTGCTTATACTTATTTGTAGGCGTTATATTTTCTACAATTCTACTTTTGTTAAAGTGCTTCTTTTTCGACGTTTTATAAGTGCCCACCTGGGCCTATGTGAAATAAAAAAAAATTGATTTTGATTTTGCAATAACTCCACTATGGGCCTTAATTTTAAATGTTAATCCTTTTATATTGTACTTTTATTTGTCGATACAATTAAATCAAATTGAGGTAGGTCCTTTGTCAAAATAACAGATTTTCACAAAATGTATGACAAATATACACGTTACTGATTGTACCAGCCTGTTTGTTCCAGCTATTGTCCAAAACAGTTGAACCGATTATGATCAGACTTTCACGGACAGATAGCTAATGCTATAAGGCGTATCTACTCTTAGGCTACTTATAGTTTATAAGTTATAAATAGATATTATATTATAGAGGCAGAGTTTGTTTGTTTGGTTATTTTAGGAGTATATAAATTCATGCTACTATTCAATACAGTGGATAATAAAAAAATATGCCAGTGAAACCGCGTGAAAAATATATGTCATCCATGATTATACACACAAATTACACTAATGCCCTCAGCGAGGATAGAACTTGTAACCTTATAAAAAATGGTCAAAAGTTCAGGCCCAAAAATCTGTATTATGATGCCCCTGATGTTGCAAATATCTATAGGCTGTATCAGATGTGTCTCGTGCTCGTTTAACACATTCGGCATATAAAAAAATGCTTAGTGGTTTGGCGAACCCCGAACTCCAAGTCTACCATAGAACAAGCGCCGATATAAATTTGGTACTGAGCCGGGCATTCGACCATTAGCCGTGTCTGGGGCCTGTACGCAGTGTATTGATTAGTGCCGCATAAAATATGTTCCGAATTTCCTAGAGTATTAGGCACGTGCACACATTGGGTTTTCATTTTAGTCTGGTTTATGTTGAACTTTATATGCTAGAACATAAGAGAGGGAATTGCATGCGGTATGAGACACTTGAACTGAAGTTCTTACAGAAGTTCCAGTAGTTCTAACAGAAGATTCAATGCATCGCCTTGAGGCGGCTTAGCGTTCAAATCTTATGGTAACTACAGGAGGTGGTATTGCTCTAATGACGTACCACTGCTATGCCAGATATTCTTTTGCCAAACAAAAATATGACTTAAGAACTCTGATATGAAAGTCCAAGTTAGAAGAACACCGTCTGTGGTTAAACATTTCTGATTTCCGCTCAGACCCTTTCATTCATTCATTCGTTCATTCAACTCGTCATAACATAGCCTTAGTTCTTTAAATGGTGACCATTCATTCTTCGCTATCTGAGGAACTAAGAATACATTATGACGATTTATAGAACGAATGAACGAATTATCGAATGATAAGGGCTCTGAACAGAAATGAGCTGGGATTGACATAGTGCCCATGTCATTCGAGTCATGCACCTCCGAATTGACTGACACCGTATTTTTCTACACTTACGTAGTTATCACGTAATAATCGACGGCATCAATCACGTTGACACCAAGATAACAGGTGTAAATTCGTGTCATTCTTCTCTCTCTCATTCATCGGGACCATTGTAAGAAGGCATGACGATTTCATATGACAATAGGGACCATAACAGATTAAAAAAAAGCTACCGAGTAAGATAATGAGTTTTACCGAATACAAAGAGATTCACAAATTAAATTTGTACTTTTAAAGACATTTTAGCAGACGAAAAAATAATTACGAAATCTTTGATAAAATTTTACGGCTCTTCCCCGCGACTTGATTAGCCCCCCGACAGTAGCTCATCATTCACATTTTATTACGCCTCCCTTATTGTCTTCAATAAAAATTCTAGAAGATGGCCTATAAAGTTTAACGTTACCAGTTTGCAGTAAAAACTCTTACGTGTAATAAAGGCAGCTGTAAATCAGACCAGATTCTGGTATATTTATAAAATGGGGGCATTAAAATGACACCCGGCGAGGTGGCGCTTGGAAATTGGCTATCCATTCTATATTGTTTTAAGAGAGACACAGTGGCTTTTCATATTCAGAATTGAAGTTGAAGAAACCTTTAGAAAAATTCGCAGTTGAATTGCTCCTGGGTAGTGTTGTTAAGATGCTGTTAGGAGCCTACATATCGCACAAAACATCAGCCGAGCCAACTTGTCTTGATTATCAGCATCATCATATCATCACGCCGAGTCCCTAACGGGGTAGGCAGAGAGTATGGAGCGTCAGTTATCTCTAGACTTACATAGCTCTTTCGCTTCGTCCACATTCATAAGTCTCTCGGTCTCTTGCTTTTAGAGTACCCTAATTATGAATATACTTACAAATATTATAAATGTGAATGTAACCGTTTATTTGTATCGGTTACCTTCCCCGACTAACAGCCAAAAGAACCGAAATTAAATTTGGCACGGACTTTATTCATATTATGACTCTTGGTAGGTAATAAATAAATATATGTGTCAAATGGTGCAATATAAGTAATTTGTTTTACTACTTTATTATGATAATAATAATTCATCAGAGCCGTGGTGGCCGAGTGGTTCGAGCAGTTGCCTGCGACGCAAAGGTCGCAAGTTCGAATCTCGACTGTACTAATGAGTTTTTCTGAACTTAAGTACAGTGATTAGTCACACCACGAGCCTTACGGTGAAGGAAAACATCGAGAGGAAACCTGCATACGTCTGAGAAGAAAGTCAAAGGCGTAAATGTATAGTCGTGCTTGAGTAACGGCGATGGACTCGCCATCTGTCACGTTGGCACCTAATATACCTCTGGCGGAAAGTGGGTGTGTGGGTATTACCTATACACCTCTGCCTACCCCTTCGGGGACCCTTGTGGAAGGCGTGAGGATATA
>JACCPG010004605.1:0-67205 GCA_016069955.1 Drepana arcuata | reverse complement strand
CGACTATACATACGCCTTTGAATTTCTTCTCAGACGTATGCAGGTTTCCTCTCGATGTTTTCCTTCACCGTAAAGCTCGTGGTGTGACTAATCACTGTACTTAAGTTCAGATAAACTCATTGGTACAGTCGGGATTCGAACTTGAGACCTTTGCGTCGCAGGCAACTGTTCGAACCACTCGGCCACCACGGCTCTTTAATCTAAATATTAATTATCAGTCTCAGTGCCAAATTTCATCCAATGCAGTTTAGTAGTACATGCGTAAAAGAGGAACAAACGCCATATTAAACTTGCCCTCGCATGACAACATTAAAAGGTACTATTTGACGTTTCTTTAATAAAAAATATGATATTAAAAAAAAACTATTACTACTAAATAACTTTACTATAACTAAATAACATTACTATAACTACTAAACTTTATTTTACCACCGACAATAAAATAATTACAAACTCATCTAAAATCCCCTAGTGTTATCACGACGCTACGTCAAAATAAACACCGTAATGTAGTCTGTAATTTTTCTTCTAGTTACGGGATTCGTTATCTGATATCCGTAACGAAGAAGATCAAAACAGAAATCAAACTATTGTAGAGGAAATGTCTGTCCCGTCGTACGGAACAACATCAAAGGCAACTTTGCCCTCTAGTACATACCTTTGAAGACATTTTTTGCCTAGCAAAAAATTTTTGCTTTTATGTTATATTCCATTTGGTAATCGCTATTTGCGTCCTTTTAATCTACAAGGTAGGAACATTTATACTGAAATCAAAATGAGAGGTGAACCTAATATTACAAATTTATTTATCTCTGTTTGTCTCGTTTCATAAATGTATAGATGATTTTCTGAAACTTTATATTACTTCACAACTAATTATATTATCTACAGGTAGCATTTATGAGCTTCCCAATATAAGGGGAAAATAATTAAGAAACTGCAGTTGGCCCGCGAGTTCGAACCCGCGACCATTAACGAAGAAGGTAGCACGCTAAAGAATTGTGCTAACCGTCTTGGGTAATTTGTAATATTTGACATAAATCGAAAAATTTGGTATTCTGAGTTCGACAGGTCTTTTGCCTAGAAGGGTGAGTCTCCCGGCTAGAAATAGCTCAATTGAAAAACAGTTAGGTGAACTCAAGTGAAAACTCGACGTTTAAATAAGACTGTCTTGCCGCTAAGAAGAAACTGTAATGAATGTTAGGTTTAGGAATATTAGGTTTTCCAAATATATAGTATTGCTTAACTTACCTTGTAGACTCCGAAAATCAGTAGGCCACACGAAACTATGCCCAAGGAACTGCAGACCAGTAGAACGATGTTCATCGCGACCGTTACTGTAGAAGAAAATTTAAATTGTTTACTCTCTACGCAACCTGGCATTTTTATTACCCTCTACCATCTACCATCGCATTTCTCGCAACGACGGGGTTCATCCTCTTACCTTAGAATCACAAAGGTTCCGTACTGTGCGTTTCAAACATTAAAAGAAGTTTTCTTTCGCTATCGCTCATGCAGTGGAATGAACTCCCCGTTGAAGTTTGGCCCATGCATCTCTTCAAGAAGGTTGCGAAAGGTTCGTGTAGGGTCGGCAACGCGCGATTGATACTCCTGTTGCAAGCATAGACTTGATACAAAGGCGGCGGTAACCGCTTACTATCGGGCGGACCGTAGACTTGTTTGCCAGAAAACCATAAGGTAGCAAACATTATACAATTAACTCTAGTCTACCTACTTTCCCAAGTCTACCGTAACTTAACAAATTTGGACGAAATCAAGTACATGTATCATCACTACAAAACATAACAACGTCGTTGTCGCTGTCTGTCCGACCCTATGTATGCTTAAATCTTTAAAAATACTCAACGGATTTTGAAGCGGCTTTTTTTAATAGATAGAGTGATTCAAGAAGAAGGTTTATATGTATAATAGATGCATAACATTACTTGGCATTGAAATTCAAGGACGAATCAAAAGGCATGTGTTGTTTACAAGTTATTGTCTAATTACAAAAAAGCTGTAAACGTTGTTTATAAGGACATTCTGTAGTAGGTAGGTATATTTAGTATCAGCATTGCACCCGTGCAAAGCCGAGGCGGGTCGCTAGGTTAGATAATAGAATGAAGTTAAATTTTTCATTCAAAACTTTTCATACCCGGAGTTCCAATTCAACAACTAGACTAGAAGTCGCATCTAAACAGCTGCCTAGTCTATAGTATTGCAGCCATATTGGTCAAGGTAGTAGATGCAGAATAAATTCTTAAACAACAAACATTTTCAAATACAATCAAAATGCTTCGCTACATTGAAGATCGTTAAAAGTTTTCAGTTCAAATACAATTTGCTTTACAGCAAGTCACTTGCTGTGTATTCTTGTTGCCTTTGTATTGTATGCCTGTAGTTTCAATATAAGAATATTTAGTTCAATATTACCTTTATATTGCATACAATTACATGAATTTTTATTTCATTAGTGTGATGATAAAGATGAAGGTAACCATGTTATGTTGGTTTATATACTCGTAGAATAAATGAGTGAAGAATAAGTTAGAGGAAGACCACGGTCCAACTTTATGGATCAAATCGTTCGGACAATCAAGGATGATGACGTCAAGAGAACCTGAAACCGGTTAGTATGAATGAAGAGACTGTTAAATGTAAGCGAGACTGCAAATTGAAATAAGTCTGTAAGCTTCAGAGAGAACTGGCGCTCTACTCCCTCTGCATACCCCGTGTGGGATTCGGCGTGATGGTTATTCTCATTATTATTCTCAGAATATTCACAATGCTAAACTAATAGCACAATACTAGAACTTTTACAAATGATGTTGTATATAAACGAATATGCATTTCAATGAAGTCATTGACCTTTCTTATTTACGTTAACTGCGAAAGTTTAAGCCAAACGAAACAAATGTATTGCTGTAGACATGCACGAGGCGAATTACAGTTTTAGGAAATTCATGTTTAATGGGATACTTTTCATATAGTTAGTTAGTACGCGGGGTATTCTTGTTAGAGTGAAGCTACATTTTAAACATTTAAAATTAACAATGAATGCACCGTCTATGAGTATTTATTTCGTAACATATTTGGACGATTTCACCAGAAATAGGTTGTGTTAACCGCCAACGTCGATCAAAACTTAAGCGATCGAGTTGAATAACAAATTCGAATTTATATTTTCATCGAAGTAAAACGAAAGCTTTTTCAACAAATTACGTTCCAACTTTTTGAGACAAATTGAAAACTTTCCCTCGCTTTATTTCATTTTACTCATAAATTGCACAGATCAAAACTCTTTACCGCAAACTTTTTTCAATGTTACTTGCTTTTATTTAGCTCTATAATTACTTCATCGACAGTGTCCGCCCTTCGAATTGTTCGAAGGTTCATTTTTGTTTCGATATTCTTAATCAGCCTCATAAATAAACATTACGAAGAATGAAGGTTTGTGAAGTTGTTCGTTACTCAAATACCTCAGACTCGCTAAACGAAATAGGATCAAATTTGGCCCGAAATATGTTATTAACTGGATTAATACGTAGGATGTGTTTTAGTCCAGGAAAGTCTACTAATTAAAATATGAAATCATGCTGGCGAAATCGCAGAAACAATTAGTAGAAACCAATATGACGTAGTAATAGTAATCTTTGTAAAAACTGTGCCAAAGTCGCATAAATATAATATAAAAATTTGGTTCTTTAGTTTTTACTGGAAGGCCCGAAAACGGTTTGTTAACATTATTTACACACAGTAGATTAATTACACATGTATTTCACATACATGTTATTTGTATTAATTACGCCCAACACATTTTATGTTTCTGTTTTAATGGTAATTAGAATACAAAATGAATTTACGAATTTCCACCAAGGATTTTACGGCAATTAGACTGACCACTGGCTCGAAATTTACAAAATTTCGAACAAAAAAAAGGGCATTTTGTATATTTCGAACAAAAAATACTTTCCCGTATTTGGTCATATAGTGGAGTTCAATAATTTTTGTACCTATCATTTTCAATAAAACTATTCCTTCTAAGAGTAGCTTCGATACTCAATGCGTGAATTATATGAATCGATCTTCATTAAAATGATTATTATACTTTGAAAACCAATTTCCGAGTTATTTCCAAATTTTACTTTGCGGCGTTTCTGTTTGTGATCAAGTTGGCTGGAAGAATTTGAAGATTTTAACTTAGATCAAAGAATAAATTAAAGTTTATTTCCCGCACATTTGGATTAATTAAGATGTTTAAGGGTTTTGTGAAGGGTTATTGCTAAGCGGATGTTGTAACTACGACTTTGTTTTCACACAGCTACAATAACACAATTATTATACACAATCGAAATAGAATTAGTTCCGTAATTAAACTTAGATTTAATGAAAACGGTACCGGTGAGTTACTATTTCGTTCAGGAGGTTGATTTGTAACAGTCGTACGTAGGGTGATGTGTGTCATCAAAGGATTAAGTTGTGTAGTTATACGGTCACGTATATGGAAATGTGTATGGATCTACCTTATGCTATAAACATAAAGGATCGACCTTCAACGAAGCTCAGCCACACTCATGCGTGTGTTGTAGCCTCTACAATATCATGACCTCATTTATGGGTCATGTCCGTTTAATGGTACAAATAGAACTAGTTCGTTAACCTTTAATCTATAAATGTTTGTATATCAGATATATTGATGAGTAGAATTCGAACTAATTATAATAGTGATAAGAATAGACAGGAATTGGTAACTAGTTACTGACCGTTCGAGGGCAACTTACCTACGTTACAATTGACGCGTAGGTAACCGCACGATACGATACATCAAATATTAAAAGATTTCTTCCGTTTACGAAACAAAAGTAGGTTCCACACGCTATTACGAAGACGATTTTATGAATATTGTACTGTTCAGTATAACTTCCTTAAACATTCAGGCTTTGAAATGAACTCCCGTTTCTGGTTTTCCCCAGAGAGTACCGACAGCATGCAGTTCTTCAAGAAGGATGTGAAAAGTTACATGCAGGGTCGCAACGCGCTAACGAAACAGGTGTGGCAAGCGTCCATCCGTAGGCGAAGGAACCGTTGAAATCAAGTGGGCCGCGTGCTTCATTATATAGCTAGATAGGAATTATAGCAAGGAACATATCTCTTACATGAAGTAATTTTCTCTGGCTCCAAAAAGCTCTCCGATTCAGGCTCCTTCATAGCTCCGTTGAGGTAGCGTTGTTCCACGTCCAAGAAGTGCCCCATGGTCACGATGATCACCAAGAAGTATCCCTATGGACAACAATTAAGGCTCTCGTTAATGGTCATAACGCTAAGTATTATTTTATCCCGACAGGACGATAATAAGAATATCTACTTCTCCTCGACTTCTTATATATCAAAATTATTTACTGCTCGCTAATTTTGGGAATAGCACAAAAGCTTTTTTGAACTGCATGGATCCCTGTATGATTAAGATCTCATCGAGGTGCACAAGGCAAAAGATAAAGAAGCAGACCTGTAGCTTGTTGAAAAATGAGCTCAAACAAATAGCCGGCCCGCACTGGATTCAAGACGCCCTGTCTAGAGAAGACTATGGAGGAGGACTTTACTAAGGGCTTTTTGCTTACTAAACTTGTTTACTAATAGAACATTTAAATACTAATTAACACATAAGCAAGCTCAGGCACAGCCGGTAGTGATACTTATAAACTTATAGATAAGCATATAATGCCCTGATATATACCCTAAAACTGGTATATACCAGTCGCAGGGTTCCATATATGTATGTATAGTAGTTCACGATCTGATGGCTTTGTATGAGTAATTGAGGTTATTATGCACCGGTGCGTGGTACCTTGTGGTCACATGGGCACAAACTGTTTGTGAGATTGAATGCGGTTACATGCGTACAGTTGCCAAATAGCTATTGAGTGATTGCTTCTTGATTGATTGGGTGGTAGTGATGGGATCGCCGGGTGGTTTATGGGTACGGATCCCGACTGTATGTACCAAAGTACAAGTGAAGTTTTACACTTTAGATAAATACAGTGATTAGTCACACCATGAGCTTTACGACGGAAACATGTATACATTTGTGAAGAAATTCAAAGACACCTTAAATAATTTTTCCGGCGAAACGTTCGATGTCGTTACTACACACCTCATGAACCCTTTTTTCCCCCAAGTTTGCTATACTTAAGTTCAGAAAAACTCATTTATTACAGTCGGGGTTCGAACTTGCAACCTTTGTGTTGCAGGCAACTACTCGAACCACCCGAACGTTTATTTCTAGAGGAATCGATAGCATTCATATTTATATGCTTCTTTGCTTGTTTATATATCTGTTCGGGGGTAAGAAACAAAAGCCTTCCATAGGTGGCAGGATTAATGATATTAGCGCGAAAGTGTTACCTTTTAATGTTATAGTATTGATAAGCAACTATGGGCCATGGTAACTCGTACATTCTGGTACAAAAAGGCAGGCTTACAATTATGGTGCAATGGGATGTTACTTACGATTGTGTACACGGCTGCAGCATAGCACCCACGACGAAGGCTGCGCCAGCAACAACAAGACTGGATGATCGGCATGGCTGATCCGGCTTGGGGTTCTGTAAATAATAGGTTATCAAAACTCATAGTTGGTAATAGGAAATGGCTAAAGTGAAAGTTTACATAAGGGCCGCGGTCAAGTAGCCCCGCCCCACTCATCTAACCAAATTATTATTATTAATAGACACATGGTTTTCCATTATTAATAATTCTTCTTCTAACCAATCTTTCCCCTTAAGCATTATATCACAAACGCAAGCCTATATCTGGCCGGGAATGTGGTTGAAGAGAAAATGGTCTGATAGTCGGGGTAATTAGCTCCTAGGCTTTCTCTAGGTGAGGCCGCCCATGAGGACTTCGCCGTGATGCCTTATAAACATTTCTGTCTTGCTTGATCTATCGATAAAATGATCTCAGCTTGCGTACCAAGCTGAGATCACTTTAGAACTGTAAGGTTTTTTTTAACATCCGTTGTTGTTGAAGTTTCATATACTAAATAATAACACGATAAAAAAATACGTCACGGGTGCATTTTAATTTAGTTACATAAATGGTAAATGAAAAAAAATGCAATTACAAAAGCGCTTTAAGCTTTAAGGAGTTTGAAGAGTAATTCAGAAGCACAATACGATCAAATAAAACAATGGAAATATGAAAAGCACCGTTAAGGAAGTGTCAATAAAATTCGAATACAGGCTTCGGATTTAAGATACATAACCCCGGTGTGTGTCATCATAGTCTGTTAGTTATTATTTAATTAGAAAAATTATGTTTCATCATCATCAGGTTAAAAACACGTGGGTCTTAGAATTAAGGCGGTGAATTACCGCTTTGTAACGAGGTTTTAACCTTTTCTCATTGTACTAAAGTAAGGTATAATTCATGGGCGCTAAGCGAGTGATGACAAAAATATACATTACTAGCTGTGTCTTACGACAGAAGTATGAAAATCTAAAGAGAACTGGCGCTGTACTATATCTGCCTACCCTATGAGAGACCGGCGTAATTATATGTATGTTTGTGTCCCACAGTTTCACCTTCGTAAAATTTGATTTCTATAGTAGATTTGGTTTTAATAAAAGTGTTCCTTTGTTGATCCAGATAATAATGCATCTCAGGATTTTATCTAATTTCGTTCATCCTCTCTAAGTACATCCTCAGAAACTTTCACATATACCTTTACGAGAGCGGTCTCCCATATTTAGGTGCCGACGAAATAGTTGGCAACCGTATCATAAACGCCACTTAACATACGTCTCTGCATTACTCAAATGTAAGATTGCCCAAGCGTAACAATGTTTTCCTTCACCGTTAATCTCATGGAATGATAAATCACGGTACTTAATTTCAGTAAATCTCGTTATGAAATACACCTGGCTTATTTGGCAGGATTGTATTTTTATTTATACATATATACCTACCTACAAACTAGAGAAAAATGGCGCTCTATATTATATATCTACCCCGTTAGGGAACCTGTGTGATAATATGTATGTATACGTACCTAATATTAGATATTGTCCATACTAATCGTGTAATTGCGTATGCATATCTGTATATCTGCTTCGTATTCATGCCAAAGCCACAAAACCAATTATGATGCATTTTGGTATTGATGAGATTATAGAGAAGGACGTATTTTACAAAAATTAACCTTAACGGTATGAAATAGAGCATAAAGCCCCATTTCATGCCGTTAATGTTACAAGTTCTATCTAGCCGAAGTACCAAGCACATGTATATGTTAAGCTAAAACTATATTGCAAGCGGACAAAGTTGCGGGAAACAGCTAGTATAATATAATGTAGAGGGGTTTGTCGCCCAGTCCCATTCCACGTTAGTTTACCATGATGAGTAAGTGGGCGCATAGGATGATAACTCAACAAAGTAAATAATGAAATACGTGTCCGAGGATTATGTGACACTCAACCCCTAAGAGGATAAAAACTACTCGTAAAGTACAAGACGTTTAAATTCCCAAGGGTCTCTACTACACCACTAAATATCTTGTAAATATAAATCCTCTGTAGTCTGTACTAAATAGAAAACTTTGAAAATAGTCATATTATATTGACCATGGGAACATTATATATAAGTCAATTATAAGTCTAAGCCAAATATAATGTTTGATTTAATTCTAACATAAAGCTAACTAGGTATACTTATAGAAATAATATAAAATTTATGTATGAAAACACATATAATATAGTTGAAGAGGATGGGGTCTGGCTACCTACCCTTTACGCGGATTCTGGAGAACACATTGTAAATATAATAACAATAACACCGTGGGAAAATCCAACACAAATTGACATAGTCCCAAATTACTGTAACAGATACTACGCGCAGCTACGACTGTCTATGAGTGCTACGACTTCGCTACGAATCTTCAAACTCGGACTGTCAGCCGTCTGTTTGGATTTTTTTAATTTCTGTCTGTATCCTTAACGACAAGCGAGCAAAACAGAGCGCGGGGTATGTACTTTAATAAAATATAAGCTTTTTACGCTACGTCGGGAATTTGATTTTCATCTTAGGCCCCAGTAAATTTATTTTATTCTCGGCGGTATCGTTAAGCTTAATAACATTAAGAACATACTTAAGAATGAAGGTGAAAAACGAATTTTTTTGCTTGAAAGTAAATGTGTAGGCGACGTTCGTACGTGAATAATTGATGGATTGGGTTGGCAGAGTAAATTATGGCGGGATTTAGGTTTATCCCACACTCAACCTATTTTTGTAAATAATATTACGAATCAATTAAACTTAATGCCTTCTCCTGAGTGTGTGTAAATTAAACAAGAGTTTTTTTTTGCCAGTAACCGATTTTTGCTTTCAATCAGTGTAATAAAATAAGATAAGATTATTATTATACTTAAAATTATACTCATCAAATTTGAGGATGCCTTTCGTAGGGATGTTTGAAACAATGTATTCAAATATTCTATTTTATAAACCTCTGTAAGAATCCGTAATAATCTTTACTGTGATTGAATCACATGTATTGAATTGCCTAATACCATGTACTCACGCCGAGTATCTCATAAGGATCAATATATATCACAGAGATTTGAAAATCGATCTAGACGTAGCTATTTATTACTACATTAATTGCTTTAACTTAGATATTTAATTAGACAATTATTCACTAACTTTCGGTCATCGTGGCGACCTGGCTTGATTAACTTACCAACGAAAATTATCAGGGTCAACCCCGGCTAGAACCAATTACATATTTATATACATGTGTATATAAAATTATATGGTAGCTATATGTCTTAGAAATCTGGATGCATCGCCGTAATGGGGTCTATTTTTAGGATATGATTTTTATTCTGTACATTAATGATTGAAATCGGATATATTACGTTTTATAGTTTTATTATACTACTAGCTGTGCCCGCGACTTCGTCGGCGTGGACGGCTTCTTTTATCTTTCGTAAATTTTTTTTTTTAAATAAATAGTAACCTATGTTACTTTTAATACCTCCAAGACTATGTGTACAAAGTTCTATGATGATCGGTTCAGTAGTTTTTACGTGAAAGCGTAACAAACAAACTTACATTCACATTTATAATATTATAATAATATATAATATATCCTCACGCCTTCCCACAAGGGTCCCCGAAGGGGTAGGCAGAGGTGTATAGGTAATACCCACACACCCACTTTCAGAGGTATATTAGGTGCCAACGTGACAGATGGCGAGTCCATCGCCGTTACTCAAGCACGACTATACATACGCCTTTGAATTTCTTCTCAGACGTATGCAGGTTTCCTCTCGATGTTTTCCTTCACCGTTAAGCTCGTGGTGTGACTAATCACTGTACTTAAGTTCAGAAAAACTCATTGGTACAGTCGGGATGTACTGTGATGATACTATTTATAATATTAAGTAAGGATTACAATTTGTAACTTGAGATGTTTGCTTGTGTTTAGACTAGCTGTCCCGCCCAGTTTTGTTTGTGTTTAAGTCGTACCAATCGCCATCTAGATCGTGCATTATACGGTCACTTAATTGGTAATCTAATCCTGCTTGGACACACCAAATGCACCAAAAAAAATTACATAATCGATCGCCCCATCCTCGAGTGTTACCGAAACTAGATTTCTGTTAAATTCAGAACGTCTCTTCGTAAATATCTCAAGTGATGTACTAAAAAAAACCAGTCTCTCCCAGCTTCCTGGCTCGCGGACTAGCAACGCTTTTAGCTCTCAACCTCCGAGCCTAACAAAGGGTGCTCTTAACTGTGTTTGCTAAGCCCCTAAGAATTACCTGGCTGCAATGTTTGGTTAAATATCAAATTTACCGCTAATAGCACAAAGTACTCACGCTACGAGAGAAATAAAAAAAAAGATATAAAAAATTGTATTTTTTATATCTTTTTTTTTGTACCTTTATTGAGGAATATAATGTTATAACTATATTTATCATATTTACGTTGGATTAATATACATCTATATCGAGCATGTATGAAAAGACTGATGAATGTGGACGAAGCGAAAGAGGTATGTAAGTCTAGAGAGAACTGGCGATTTATACTATCTGCCTATCCCGTTGGGGACTCGGCGTGATGATATATAATGATGTATTGTATTTCCTCCACTTTCGTTTAGCCTGTATGGCGTGTATGAGAAACAAACATCTTCCCAAAGATTCATATTTATAATGCATTACAGGTGTAAAGGCGTTCTATCTTCTATAAGTAAAATCTTTGCTAAATATACGTCAATCGGTTCAACGAAACAATTGTCTCAACATAAAATTAACGAATATCGATCGGAACTCTAATTCGAGTTTTCGTAACGCACCCGTCACAGCTACGGTTGTTATTATTTTCAGGACACGCTTCATTTGGCCCGCACGTACTTGGGGAATGAAAATATTTGTGTGAATTCCATATTATGTCTTTGCTAAGGGAGGCGGAATAATTTTATTATAATATATATCCTCACGCCTTCCCACAAGGGTCCCCGAAGGGGTAGGCAGAGGTGTACAGGTAATTCCCACACACCCACTTTCCGCCAGAGGTATATTAGGTGCCAACGTGACAGATGGCGAGTCCATCGCCGTTACTCAAGCACGATTATACATACGCCTTTGAATTTCTTCTCTGACGTATGCAGGTTTCCTCTCGATGTTTTCCTTCACCGTAAAGCTCGTGGTGTGACTAATCACTGTACTTAAGTTCAGAAAAAACTCATTGGTACAGTCGGGATTCGAACTTGCGACCTTTGCGTCGCAGGCAACTACTCGAACCACTCGGCCACCACGGCTTTTAATTAATTTAATTTTATTCTATAATACAAATTCTTATAAAATCATCTTTGAAACTGAATCTTTGAACTGATTTATTAAATCTTATTTCTTAGGCCAATAAACAATTGACTGCGACAATAAAATTATGTCTTTCTCCAAGCCTCACATTTATGTATCTCTAGAACAAAATTCATCAAAGATGCTTCTTCTATTTAAGCTTTGAAACGTATCAAACAGACAAATATGCTATTTCCGTATTTAAAATAATGCTATCATAGCATTTGTCTACTTACGAATTCTTTGTATCTCGAATATAATGTAATACAACGCTAACCGGATTATCCGGATTTACGTAGTGTTACTCCATTAAAAGGTATTTTCAGTTCCGAATTAATTAATTAAAATACAAATTATTTGCTTTGTAAATTTGAAAATGTATTCCAAACACGCGAAACACATCCTTTGCTTTTGTTATTGTTTAATTTAAATTCCAGTTCATTAGGCTCCGAGGGATGCGGAGGGGCGGAGAGGCGACATTTTCCATTTCAGTAAGTAATGTAGCCTTGTTTGTGATGCTACCCGTTTTGTATATTATGTGAGTTTGGGATTAGAAAGTTGCATAAATTGGAGGAGCCGAGATTCAAATTTTGAGCCGCTAGCATGTCCTCAGCGTAGGCCTTGGGCGCTGGCGGTAGGCTTTTACGACAGGAATGTGCCTAAAATTACACCACACGGTATGAGAGGATTCTCTTCGGTAACAAAATTATGTATAAAAAACTGACCAAGCGCAGATTTTACACTAAAACATGGTATATATATATTTTTTTTTTTCACAATTCTTTGTTACTATTTTTAAAATTAAAAATATATAACAAAATATAAATATAAGTGGGTGTGTGGGTATTACCTATACACCTCTGCCTACCCCTTCGGGGACCCTTGTGGGAAGGCGTGAGGATATATTATTATTATTTATATAAGTGTCGGCGTCAGATACCACTATATCTATGGGTAGGCAGTGTTGTAACACTACCCTATTTATACTAAGCCCATATTGAGGTTTCACCGTGTCTCAAGTGCACCTATAACATACATACATACTCTTGCAAATTTATTCTGAGTCGTATGCGGGTTTACTAACGATATGTTAGTTTACTGTTAAGCTCGTGTAATACACTGAATTTAATTTAAGAAAGAATTCGTGCTTGAGTAACGGCGATGGACTCGCCATCTGTCACGTTGGCACCTAATATACCCCTGGCGGAAAGTGGGTGTGTGGGTATTACCTATACACCTATTATTTATTAGTTACGGCAACAGGGGGTCGAACAGCAATATTTCTTTTGCATCCGTCTACTTTAACTACTCGGCAGCACGACTCTTATAACTAATTAATTTTGATTCATATGTCTGTTATACAGCCATTCATATGTCTGTTATACAGCTATTCTATCCAAACGGAAAATATGTATAGAGATAGATGGAAGATTTCCTTGTAATTTGATATTGCTCTGTGACAAATTGAAATTCGACCGAGAGCTATATAAAATGTTTTTGAACTTGAATGGACAATAAAAGGGTACTTACGAAAACAATAGGGACCAATTAATTATTTCACTTTGCTCTATCAAATGGGTCTTGGCTCATCGGTACAACGAATATTTGCAAGAGGGAAGTTATTATTTGGTACATCATCAGCTCCTTGAAAATCTAAAATCCTATATGCATTACAAGTAGGTCATCCTCATATCCACACGCCTTTCCACAAGGGTCCCCGAAGGGGTAGGCAGAGGTGTATAGGTAATGCCCACACACCCACTTTCCGCCAGAGATATATTTTAGGAGCCAACGTGACAGATGGCGAGTCCTTCACTCAAGCACGACTATACATACGCCTTTGAATTACTTCCCAAGCGTATTCAGGTTTCATCTCGATGTTTTCATTCACCGTTTACCAATTAAATCATCCATCAATAGAATTTGTACAAACGCCAATATTATAAACAGAATAATATGATTTTGTTTGTCAAAATCACGCCGTTGTTATTGTGATATCCGTGGAGCTACGATTCGACATCGTGGTCGAGAAATTTATTAGGAATTTATTAGAGGTTGGTTTGATTTCCCATCAATATGGCAATAAAGATATTTTCATATTCGTTTCACCATTAGCGCTCCAAATTTCATATTCGAATATTCAAATATATACATACATACATACATACATATCATCACGCCAAGTCCCTAACGGGGTAGGCAGAGAGTATAGAGCGCCAGTTCTCTCTAGACTTACATACCTCTTTCGCTTCGTCCACATTCATCAGTCTCTTCATACATGCTCGTCGGTTTCGAGTACTCTTAACGTTCCCGTCCTTCAGAGTCCGATCTATTTGATCCAGTTAGATGGAACGTGGCCTTCCTCTGCCTCTTCTTCTTCTTTCAAATATATAATATATTCAAATTCCATGTATAATGTATATTTACAGATAAATGTAAAACTAGTAAACATTAGACAACACAATGTTGGACAATGTTAAAAAAGCATATTATAAAATCAAGGACTACGTTGAAGATAAAGAAGTCTGGCTCTAGTTCCTTCTGCGCATGCGGCTTCCTTGGTAGCTCATAAACGGCACAAATTTGTGGATGTCTCTAACTATTCTGAATCTTTTCTTTTCTCATTTCGGGGTTTTTTTACAATAATGATTTTACTTTTTTTTTATTTTAATTTATTCCATATCTTGACCAGAATTAGTTACAGTACTGATGACAATATTTGTGTCACTTGTTTAATTTGTCTAATTTGTGAATGTGAGAACATTGTAGGCTTTGTAGATTCTTAGATCTTGCTAACATTGTTATAATTATCTTGTTTTATGTATGCTTTGTATAGTAAGCAGCGACCTATTATCGGGCCTACGTTGTTCCCCCATACTTGGGTACTATTGCTGTAACGAAAAAATATTATTGTTGTATATGCCTAATGATTTGAAAAGAGTAACCATGGAGTTTCTTGCCGGTTCTTCTCCATGGAAGCGACCAACCCGAACCGTGCTTCTTTTTCGACGTCTTATAAGTGCCCACCTGGGCGTATGTGAAATAAAAAGATTTTGATTTTGATTTTGATTTTGACATAGAGGTTGATTACTAAAGAAAGCCATCATCAGGTAAAAAGTTTTTTTTTAATTCCCCAAAATAGAAGACGCTAGAGATTTGTTAAATAATTGGCTATCCATGCGATTGCCGAAACAGTCGGGTAGTATTTATTATTAAGAGAAATCCCGTTGACTTGCGAACTTCCTCTCAGCACAGACCGTAAATAACAAGTAGTAAATAACACAAGTTAGAATAACCAACTTTGGACAGTGGTAAAATTTAATTTTTCAGTATGGAGATAGGTAGGTCAGGGTGACAAATCAAATTCAGTGGGAATGAGATAACTTTAACTTTATCATCTGTTGTTAGAAATACACCACTGTTCACCCTTAAATAATACTCTCAGAATATAATAATATAATATAATATATCCTCACGCCTTCCCACAAGGGTCCCCGAAGGGGTAGGCAGAGGTGTATGGGTAATACCCACACACCCACTTTCCGCCAGAGGTAGGTATATTATGACAGACAGATGGCGAGTCCATCGCCGTTACTCAAGCACGTCCATACATACGCCGTTGAATTTCTTCTCAGACGAATGCAGGTTTCCTCACGATGTTTTCCTTCACCGTAAAGCTCGTGGTGTGACTAATCACTGTACTTAAGTTCAGAAAAACTCATTGGTACAGTCGGGATTCGAACTTGCGATCTTTGTGTCGCAGGCAACTGCTCGAACCACTCGGCCACCAAGACTCAGAATATTCACGAAGTATTTTCAAATTTCCAGATGCAGTATTTGTCTTTACGTAACAGCCCATGAAAAATACCAATTAAGTATGTTTTTTATGTCAATTTTGCGGCATGTCGCTTGTGAATGATAAAACAAACAATAACGATTTTTACTATTCCAGGCTAGCTGGAGCCGTCCTTTGTAAACTGTGAAATATTTAATATTTTAGTGACGGTTTTTAGAATGAAACGCTGTCGGTGACACACAAAAGATTTATATTTTTCGTTTTAATAATAACGAAAAATTTATAAAAATAGAACCTGTGTACATATTCTAGAGGATACGGAGTTAAAATATACTTAATAACTACAGGATAGAGAAGAGATACATTTAGATGTAAACAATGAAATATCGTTTCAATAATAACGGTAAATGGATTTAAAAAAATCAAATTTGTTAAATTCTGGAAAATATTGAGAAAAAGGATACTTAATTAAGGATACCTCTGGCGGAAAGTGGGTGTGTGGGTATTACCTATACACCTCTGCCTACACCTTCGGGGACCCTTGTGGGAAGGCGTGAGGATATATTTGAGGATACTTAATTACTGAAGGGTAGAGAATAGACAGACATCGAGATGAAACAATGACACATTATTATACTTTCCCATAAGTGTCTCTGAAAATTTTGTGTAGTAACTCTCACTCTTTTCACTGGAGATCTATTTTCATCCAAACCCTTCACTGTACATACTATCAATAGTTATTGATCTTGAATAAGAAAATAGATAGTACTTTACCAAGCATAGGAAGCTTAATCTCGGGCTTTACAGAAAACGTTAGAGACGTTGAATTATTAAGATCTTTTTAAGCAATCCTTAATCAACTTGAAGCGTACCAAATGAATTTTGGCGAGATATTTTTAGAAATTTTACAGCCGTTCTCTTCGCTTTAAGATTTGGGTCCAAACCTACTGCCAAATTAAATGAGAATATTGTAATATCTCTGTATGTTTAAATTGCCTTTTTACCGCCTTATAGCTGAACTTTGACATTCACTTTCTTCAGAATATACAAAAATTTTGATCTTAGTATTTTCCTAATACTTTCGGTATATTGGCAACACGAAAATTATAAAAACGTTATATGAGTAAATTCACCTTAGTAATATTTTTTGTAACCTTCTATGGTTGGTCAACTTAAATATTACATACACAATCTACACTTAACAGACATATTTCAATGTATCTATATTGATTAGTCTCTTTCAACGCTCCCCGATTTCGAGTACTCTTGACGTTTCTATCGGCGAGTGCTCGATGGATTTAATATAGTTTTGTACATCATTATAACCTAAAAATGTATATTATAAAAATACTATAAATTTTTGATTCTTTGAGTATAACGGTGATGAACTGATGGTAAGTGGTCTTGTCGATTGATTGTCGAGATATTTTCTTACGTATTTGTTTGCGTCGTAAAAAATAGGTATTTTTAAACAAAGTTATTATAATGAAATAGGGGACATAAACTTGATCAAATTGTAAACGAAGCTATAAAGTCCCTGCCAATATAGGCTGGGTGCGTCCGATGTATCATTGTAGCAAATGCAACATAGTGAGTAATTCTCCCCTTGTTAATATGTAACCTGTATTGCCATAATAAATCCTAAGTACCATAGATTTTTTTTTAATTTTGTATTGTTCAAGTGTGAAACTTGAATAAACAGGTTTTGGACCTATGAAAAATGCATATGCAATAATTCTAATAACACTGCGAACACAGTTTTAATATGTTAGTGTATGTAAGATTGTGCTCACAAAGAAATAAAAAAAGCCGTGGTGGCCGAGTGGTTCGACCAGTTGCCTGTGACCCAAAGGTCGCAAGTTCGAATCCCGACTGTACCAATGAGTTTTTCTGAACTTAAGTACAGTGATTAGTCACACCACGAGCTTTACGGTGAAGGAAAACATCGAGAGGAAACCTCCATACGTCTGAGAAGCAATTCAAAGGCGTATGTATAGTCGTGCTTGTGTAAAGGCGATGGACTCGCCATCTGTCACGTTGGCACCTAATATACCTACGGCGGAAAGTGGATGTTTGGGTATTACCTATACACCTCTGCCTTCCCCTTCGGGGACCCTTGTCGGAAGGCGTGAGGATATATATATTATTATAGTCCGTTGATAGTAGCATTGCATTAAAAAAAGCGCCTTGTGGTGACAATGCGACCAGATATCTGTTCTTTTTTTCATAAATTTATGGTTTTTAAAAGTATTAAGTCATATAGTCCATACACATATGGAGTCATTAGCACATACAACTTTGAAACCTGTACTTGGAAGTGACATACAATTTAGTGAAATCCACGCGTTTCATTTGCGAAGACTTTTTTACTCTTTCATCGAAAGCAAAGCTTGTTTTTAAAACAAAACACTATTTACATGTAAAAGTGTTTTGAAAACGGAGTGAAAGCCTACATGTCAACTAACTGGATGAAATCGTTCGAAAACTCAAGGATGGGAACGTACTCAAAACCGTCAACGTGTATGATGAGATTGATGAATATGGACGATGCAATATACATATGTCTAAAAGACTAGAGGGAGCTGCCGATCTACTCTCTCGGCTATGTACTATATATGTAGACAGATCCTGTTACTGCGTGCTGATGATGAACGGTTACTGTCGTAGCGCTGCCGACCCAAATGTTCATAAAAGCGACACTAATGAATATAATATTAGAATATATAGTTTTCTCTTTTTTTCGTTAACCTCTAACCCAGTGAGGCGCAGCAAGCGTGGCTGCGTTTAGCTAGTAAAATTAACCGGCAAATCGGTTCAAATTAGCAATGATATCGTGCAACATGCAATCATAGAAATCAAACACAGCTTAATTGAAAACCTCTTTCTTGGATCATGATGAAGTCCATAACAATGTGGGCTTTATATATTAGTGAATAGAGATTAGAACAGATACAAGCGATACAAACTTTACATTTTGGAGAGAAATTTTTACGATCTTTGTAAATATTTTCAGAAGCTAAAACTGCACGTCATGAGTATGAACATCATGAATATGTTTATTAAGTGCATATTGATTTCATACTAAGAGTGGGCCTGTGGATACCTACACACCCCTGCCTACCCCTTCGGGGACCCTTGTGGGAAGGCGTGAATATATATATATGATTTCTGCCCTTTATAGTTTGAGCATATTTATATTAAAATAAAGAGCTAATTTGGAAAAAAACTAATAATATTCTATAAATCACGGTCGTGAGTGACACTTTTTCTTTAATCTGACTCCTATATGTAAGTTGATCTTCCTCTTCTACTCTTTTCCTCTACCTTTCCTTCTAAGATAAAATACTTAACGTAAATAATTATTCACATTACATTAACATTCTACCATGTAACGTCGCAATAGCCGAAAGTTCATTCGTGAAATTGTAACGACGTCATTAAACTGCTGTCATAAATTACGGAGCTTTGTACTAACCTGTAGCATAAGGCAACTGATAACGTCCTAAACGTACCTACGTTCCTACGTAGGTATTTTACAACAACAGTCGTATGCAAGAAATTTAATCGTGATTGTGGTTTGTAGTGTATTGAGGTACTCTGTTGGATAGACGTGACTATCGAAAACAGTGGGAAGTTGGTACGGCAGTATCTTACTAATAATATAAATGTGAAAGTTTGTAAGTTGAAATGGTGATAGCTTATACCTAGGAAGGACATATGCTACTTTTTTTACGCTGAAAAATTCAAAGTTCTTATAATGTATGATGGCTCTTTCTCGGTATTTATACCACTTTATACCACTTGGGTGGCAAACAAGCATGCGGTCCGCCTGATGGTAAGCGGTTACCGCCGCCTATGGACGCTTGCAATACCAGGGGTATCACTCGCGCGTTGCCGACCCTGCAGGAATCTTTTCACACCCTTCTTGAAGAACTCCATGCTGTACTCTCCAGGGAAAACCTCAACGGGGAGCTCATTCCACAGCCTGAGCGTTCGCGGAAGAAAACCGGTATAGCGGCTGAACCGATTCTAACAGGAAAATTTCCTAAGCTACTTTTTCGAACTCCACGCGGGCGAAGCCGCGGGCATAAGCTAGTGCTGTAATAATTATCGTCATTTGGATTTATTTATACAATAACAAATAATAGAATATCGATTTACGTACATCAAATCAATCGAACGCTCAACGATGGGAAGATCAAGAGTACTTGAAACCGGCGAGTATGTATAAAGACATAATGCGGACGTAACGAGAGTGATCTGCAAATCTAGCGAAAACTGGTGGTTAATGGTTGGTTTTTTTTCCAATAAGGGAGAAACCATTCATTCCGCCTGACGATAAACAGCCAGCAACGCCTATATAAGCTTGCAACACCAGCGTTATTCTCTATTCACGCCGTAAGGCCGTGATCAGCCCCGGATCTTCAATTTTTTTTAGGTGGGGCAAAAACTAAAAAATGCCGCCCCCGCGCACTAGCATTTTTTTTACCTTTAGTGTGTTTTAACAGTGTCTGTTTACATATTTAAAAAACCGCGTTTTACTAAATGCATTCTGCAGTCGCAGACCGCATCGCAGGCTTCAAGAGGCTATTAGAGACAGATATCAAGAAAGGGTATCTGAACAGCTAGCCTGTCCGTCGACAGATGTGTTTAAGAGTGTCGATGTTTGCTGGCAGTTCCTTAAGTCCAGCATGTTATGCACCGCGAAAGAGGTTTGTGGCATTTCGAAAGGGCGGACAACCAAAAGCTGCGATGGTTGGTGGGATGATGAAGTAAAGAAGAAGTTAAAAAGAAGAAGGATGCAAGGCAAGACAATTTAGCTATGTCCAGCTCAAGTGAAAGTATGAAAGTCGAAAGAAAGATATCGATTGCTAAAAATTCGCACGATAGAAATAATAGCACAGGAGCGTGAAAGGTTTCTAATGAATGTAGACGAAAAACTGGCACACAATTTCAAGGACAACGCAAAACTTTTTTGGGGGAGTTAAGAAGTCCAGAAGTTGTGTCACAGCTAGTAGCAGGATGAATGTGATTCTTTCTAAGGACAATGACATACTGACAGACAAAACAGACGTCCTCAGGCGATGGAGTGAATTTTACAAAGATATGTATGATGATGATGCCGCTGATCTACTCATAGATCTGCCTCCAACAGAATCTAGCGAGGATCCTTTAGCGGATAAAATAAGTATGGGAGAGATTGTAAGAGCGATCAAAAGTCTGAAATGTGGAAAAGCAGCGTGAAAGGATGAGATGACAGCTGAGATGATCAAGTACGGTGGACCAGCGGTCTGGGACGTCATCTACTTGCTATGTAACCTGTGCTGGGAAATGGGTGATGTTCCGGACGACTGGAGGCGAGCAGTCATTGTGCCTTTCTATAAAGGAAAGGGATCACGATTAGACTGCTCAAACTATAGAGCTATCAGCTTGGTCAGCTTAGCTACAAAGTGTACACGAAGATCCTGACGATCAGAATGCAAGAGCGATCAGATAGGTTTCTCTGGGAATCCCAAGGTGGATTTAGACCAAGAAGAGGATATATGGATCAAACCTTCTCGAATCGCGGAAAAGTTTTTGGATAATAACCAAAAGTTTTTCTGCACTTTCGTCGACTTAGAGAAGGCATTTGATAGTCGTACGAAAGGAACTCTGGGACGTGTTGCCTGGATATGGAGTGAGTGGAGTGAAAATGGGAGACTTAGTGGTCAACTGCCTACTATACGCCGATGGCGCAGTTTTACTGGAGTCATCAGAGGGCGAACTGCAGTCACTAGTTACCATAATGAAAGAAGAATGTGGAAGAAAGAAGCGGCTGCGCCTAAACGCTGGCAATACTAAGGCTCTGGCATTCGAAAGAGATGAACAAGTGACCTAGTGAATTTGTATACCTAGGAAGCATGTTCACATGAGATGAAAAGTATGAAAAAGATATTGAAAGAAGGATAACTGCCGGTAATAAGGTGAATGTGGCCCCATTCCGTGTTGCCGTGTCGGCGTTGATGGGCAGCAACAGTCTCAGCAAGAATACCCGAGTTCCACAATGCGATATTGGTGCCTACTTTATTGTATGGCGGCAAATCCTGGCAGCAGTTGATATGCAGTCTCTTCGAAAAATGTGCGGGGTCACGATTTTAGATCGAATCCGCAATTAGTCCGCAAATCAACTGGAGTGAATGAGGGTGTGATTGTAAAGATGAAGAAAAGCATGTTACGTTGGTTTGGACATATAGAATGGATGAGTGAAGAAAGATTGACGAAACAGATATGCAAGCAAAAGTGTGTGCAAGAAGAGGCAGAGGAAGACCACGGTCCAACTACCTCGATCAAATCGATCAGACGCTCAAGGACGGGATCGTCAAGAGTACTCGAAACCGACGAGCATGTATGAAGAGACTGATGAATGTGGGCGAAGCGAAAGAGGTATGCAAGTCTAGAGAGAACTGGCGCTCTATACTCTCTGCCTACCCCGCTAGGGACTTAGCGTGATGATTTATAGTATATATATTTAGCATTTAGCACATACATATATCAAAACATATTTTTAAACTCTATTTGTCTGTCGGTCTGTTTGTTCCGGGTAATGTCTGGAACGCCTGGACGTGTGAATTTGCCGCCCCCCTGAACTTGCCGCCCGGGGCATAGGCCCCGGCTTGCCCCCCCCTAGATCCGGCCCTGGCCGTGATGATGTGTATATTTGATTTAATTTACACGTCATTCCATTTAAGTATTTCCAGATTTTATTGGGCGTTTTATTTGGAGGTTTCAACAAAATGACGCTCTTAAACAATATAATAGGTAGGTATTTTCAATGGGAATATATTTGCGTTGGAGTAGAGAAATGGTAGATTTTACAAACGTGGAAAGGTTGGCGCGCAGTACATTTTAATGATATTTTTTTAAATACCGCAATAACTTTTTTAAAGCTTTTATTGTTATTTCATTGCGTCATCGTAGCATTTCAAGTATTTACATGTAATACATAAATTAGATCTTAGAGAGAGAGAAAGAGAGAGTATGGGAAAAATATGGATAGGACAGTACATGGATATTATCATTACGTAACTAATTAATTTAGGTAAGCATCGTAAAAACTGCACTGTGACTGGCCAAATATATAATGTAACTATCTTTTAAAATAATGTATATTTTAAAAGCAATTTATGCTCTACCAATTATGAGAACATCATCGTTCATTTGACGTTAAGAAATATGTATATAATATAAATATTTATCTTGCGAGCAAATAATAGTGATCTATCCGTCAGCTGTATATAAAATATATATTATAAATAGCTGTATTGTATCTGACTGTAAACGCTATGTTTATGGTAGGTATGCGTGTGTGGTACAAGATTAGGCTTGAATTAAATAGTTTTGGGTTCATAAATGTATAAGCTACAGCTAGGCGTCACGGTATTCAGGCCCATTTCAAATAAACAATTTATTAAGTTAAGATTCAAGTCAAGGGACCATTGTGGCCGATAAGACAAGTTGCCTGCAGCAAAAGATTCGGAAGAAGTTCACATCCCGACTGGTATAATCATTAGAGGAAAACATTGTAAGAAAATCTGTAATACGTTTGTGAATAGATTCAAAACGTACGTAGTCGCTTCAAAGCGAATATGCAGTAGTTTAAACTTAGTAAAATATTAAGATGGTGACAACCCTACGCTATTTTACTAATAATAATAATATAACTGATTAAAAGCGGTATCTAAAATCAGTGAGCGATTTACTACAACATTGCTAAATGAAATAATTTGAACCTCGAACATAACATCGCTCTATCATATATCTACGCGGGGATTATATAGTTAACAGCTAAATACGCTCAACTATTTATGCCTTCGTAAAGATTTATATTGATTACCATTGTTTCCCGAGGCTGATTTTGACCAGAAAGAAAATGTTATCAGGTCATTAACGTCTACAGGATGTTCAGACAAGAGATCGGTTCGTTAAGAAATCCTCCTAATATTATTATGAAAATCGCGAGTTTGTGTGAGCATGGATGTTTAATACTCAATCAGAGCAACGCGCAAGTGATGCTTCGGTATCGTAAGCGTTAATAGGCTACGGTAACCGTTTCTCATCAGATGAGCCCTATGCTTGTTTGGAATGGGAAGCTGTCCCCATATAGTTGGGTCTGTAGAGCAGAAATATTTTTTTAACGTGTGCCGGTTTCCTCGCGATGTTTTCCTTCACCGTAAAGCTCGCGGTGTGACCAATCACTGAACTTAAGTTCAGAGAAACTCATTGGTACAGCCGGGATGCAAAGTTGCCGAATTCAAACTACTCGGCCACCACAGCTATAAAAGCAGCTATAAAAATATATGTATAAGTTAAAAGAAAGTTAGCCACAATGATAATTCGAACGTCCGTTACTATATGACGCATACAATTCTCTAAACATCCTGTATATATAAATATGTATATAACTTTTCTCATTGTTGCCGCATGTTACTAAGCAGTTTGCCTTGTGCCTATTTAGTGAAATATTAATATAAATTTACAAACTGTTCGATGGATGGATGCAACGTTGATTACACTCTCTAGTCGCACAATGTGCTGGAAATTACGTGCCAACAAAATCGTGTCTCCCGCCTAAATAACCACAGACATTATGACATGCCGTACTTAGACATACTCGTATCTACAATGTCCAATATCGTACATATAGGTACTATAACGACAAATACATTAAAAATATATCTGCCAATATCCAAATGAAGAATAAAGAAACTTTTTTTATATACAACAATAGTGGCAAACATGCATACGGCCCACCTGATGGGAAGCGGTTACCGTAGCTTATTTAAGCTCACGATACCAAAGTACCTTCTACATTCACCTTGATATATATTTTCTCATATAAAAAAATCTTATGTCAAAATCAAAATCAATCAAAATCAAAATCTTTTTATTTCACATAGGCCCAGGTGGGCACTTATAATAATAATATAATATATCCTCACGCCTTCCCACAAGGGTCCCCGTTCTTTTTCGACGTTTTATAAGGGCACTTATAAAACGTCGAAAAAGAAGCACGGTTCGGGTTGGTCGCTTCCATGGAGAAGAACCGGCAAGAAACTCCATGGTTACTCTTTTCAAATCATTAGGCTTATACAATAACAATATTTTTTCATTACAGCAATAGTACCCAAGTATGGGGGAACAACGTAGGCCCGACAATAGGTCGTTGCTTACTATTTGTCCACCCGTGCGAAGCCGGGACGGGCCGCTAGTGTAGGTATAATAAAGCTGAAATATCTATTAAATCCTTGGCAAGGGATTGCTGTAGGTCTCAATAATGTAGGTACTGACCGTGAGCATAAGGCACTGGCGCGTTCCTCAGGACATCCCAGAGCCCTCCTATATTCACAGAGGATGGCCACCGAGGAGGTTTTAGTGAGTAGCAATCTCACATAACCCGTTCGTCCCCCTCCAGGAAGGTCTCCCCTTTAACTAAAACAAGGTACTGACCGTGAGCATAGCTATCGAGATGCAGGGTAAGAACTCTGCCATTGGCCCCCTCGTTTTATGGGCTATCGTCGCACAATCTCGCGAGCAGAGCGCCCTCAATACTTGATCGTATAGTTTATTGCAAACAGATTGCAGACACAATGGATATTGATTGCCATTGACGTGACACCTATCTAAATGTATATTTATTTAATAAAATAATTGAACAAGTATGTTGAATGTGAATCTGTGCTAATGGTAAGCTATTGTTTATTGCTTTAATAATTAGCGCGACGTATCATCGATTTCAGATCAAATCCGCAATGATTCGCAAAACAACTGGCGTGAACTAGGGTGTGATTGTAAAGACGAAGAAAGCGTGTTACGTTGGTTTGGACATATAGAAAGGATAAGTGAAGAAAGATTGACGTAACAGATATACAAAGCTAAGTGATCTCCAAGAGGAAGACCACATTCCAACTACCTAGATCAAATCGATCAGACAGAACGTCTAGAACACTCGACACGGGCGAGCATGTATGACGAGACTGATGAGTGTGGACGAAGAGAAACACGTATGCAAGTCTAGAGAGAACTGGCACTCTAACTCATACATCTCTGCCTTCCCTCTTTAGGGACTCGAAGTGAAGTAATGTATGTATGTATGTAGTCATTTGCGAAAGTGTGTGGAAGAAGAGGAAGACCACCAAGTTCCAACGATCAAGATCAAATCGGTCGGACTCGGAAGTATGAGAGCGTCAATTAGTACTCGACACGGGCAAGCATGTATGCAGAAACTGATAAAAGTTCATGAAGCGAAAGAGAAGTATGTACGATTATGAGCGACTCGGCGTGATAGTATGTATGTATATAGTAATTTTTGGTAAACACTAAAACAGTTCAAAATTTTAATAAATTTACAAATCGTATAAAAATACACTTATGTTAATTCGTAGATACGCTGAGTGGAGAACATTTGAAACAATTTATCTACAATCGAGTTTCTAGAGTAGCTTGATGGGAAAATGTATTTTAAGGGCAGATGCTTCTTGTCTGCTTCGCAAGAGATACAATGTAACAGCTTCATTGGTTAGTATTGACCTTTTCTTGCACTTGTCAGTTCACGAACCCGCCGTTTAACGTCGACGCCGAGTTCATGTTTTGTACAAATGGATTATTTCATTCATTCATTCATTCATATCCTCACGCCTTCCCACAAGGGCCACCGAAGGGGTAGGCAGAGGTGTATAGGTAATACCCACACACCCACTTTCCGCCAGAGGATAGATATTAGGTGCCAACGTGACAGATGGCGAGTCCATCGCCGTTACTCAAGCACGACTATACATACGCCTTTGAATTTCTTCTCAGACATGTGCAGGTTTCCTCTCGATGTTTTCCTTCACCGTAATGCTCGTGGTGTGACTAATCACTGTACTTAAGTTCAGAAAAACTCATTGGTACAGTCGGGATTCGAACTTGCGACCTTTGCGTCGCAGGCTTTATTGGATGGATTATTTGTTCGTGAAATAGACTATTACATGCTTAAATCATGACCTTAGAAAGGAGTTCGATTGAAACCTTCAAAGAAACGACTGTTTAAGATTAAATCAACTAAAAAGCACAACCATGAGAACACACCGATGCTATTTTAAAAGCGATATTACACTAAAACCTTATAAACCGAATGAAAATCTACCTTAAGGTACTTCATGAATTCTACTAGAGTTTCCAAGATTGCCGCTAGGAAATGCTGGATAAGTTTTCAGAGCCGTTGTTAATATCTGAACTGAAATATTAAAATATTAAAAAGAAAAATATTTAACATTTTCTCATTTCAAACGTACAAAAAAGTATTTATTCAGGTTCTCAAGTATTCGTTCTCAAGCACGAGTATACATATATTATTGAATTTCTTCTCAAACATCTGTAAGTTTCCCTTCTGTGTTTTACTTTACCGTAACGCTCGTAGTGCTGCTGCGTAGCTCTATTCATGTACTCTATAGCCGTACTTAGTAATAAGTAAGTAGCTTACTTGCAAAACCATCAGTTTGTAGCGACAAGAAAATACAAGAGATTTTGTACAAAGCAGTGTTTCAGACCACAGCGTCAGTAAACAACAAAGTAGATAAGCAGATAAGGCAACAATTCATGTCTGAGTTGTTCAAACGGAACTCTTTTTAAACATAACATTACACATTTAGTTCGGAAAACTACACTTCACCAAACTGATACGCCTGCGCGTAGTCCTAAGGCAATTACTTATTCCTCACGCCTTCCCACAAGGTTCCCCGAAGGAGTAGGCAGAGGTGTATAGGAAATAACTTATTCATGGCACAAAACCCCCTTTGTGTTCGCAGTTCCCTCAACAAAAGAAGTATTAGTTTCTAAAACATCAAAGACGCCAATCATGCAACCTTCCGGTAAGCGGATACTGTAGACTATAAACGCTTGCAATATCCGGGACATCACTTGCAAGCTAGCTAGAGTTAGAGTAGCTGTTCTTGCAACAATTAGTACAACAATATTCAAGAGTCGTGCAATTCGGCTATGGCCTGGAGCAACCTCAATGTTAAAAGGGCTGTCACCAGCGGAAGCTTTTGTTTCATGTTTGTAGCATATGCTTCCACAGCATAGGTACCTTTTGCATCCAAACATCCCTAATTTGAGTGTCATTTCTATGTCAAGCCGTCGTGGCCGAGTGGTTCGAGTTGCCTGCGACACAATTACCGCAAGTTCGAATTCCGACTGTACCAATGAGACTTTCTGAACTTAAGTACAAAGTAAAGCAAAAGTGTATGCAAGAAGAGGCAGAGGAAGACCACGTTCCAACTGCCTGGATCAAATCGATGGGACTCTCAAGGACGGGAACGTTAAGATGTTAAGACGTTAAGATGGAGTTTCTTGCCGGTTCTTCTCCATGGAAGCGGCCAACCCGAACCGTGCTCTTTTTTCGACGTTTTATAAGTGCCCACCTGGGCCTATGTGAAATAAAAAGATTTTGATTTGATTTGATTTGAAGAGTATTCGAAACTGACGAGCATGTATGAAGAGACTGATGAATCTGGATGAAGTGAAAGAGGTATATATAGGCGCTATACTCACTGCCCCCGTTAGGGACTTGGTATGATGATATGTATGTATGTATGTATGTATGTATGTATGTAAGTACATTGACTAGTCACACCACGAGCTTTATGATGAAGGACAATATCGAGATGAAACCTGCATACGTCTGAGAAGCAATTCAATGGCGTATGTATAGTCGTGCTCGAGTAACGTCGATGGGCTTACCATTGGTCACGTTGGCACCTAAAATACATTTCTGGCGAACGAACGCGAACGGTAATGTACCTATATCCCTCTGCCTACCCCTTCGGGGATCTTTGCTTGTAGACGTGAGGATATATTTTAATAATAATCTCAAATCCAATATAATAGCAAACTTATTTGCCTTCCCTTCGAGAAATGATTGAATTAAGGCAAATAGTTAACTAGTACTAAACTAGAACTAGTACTAGAGGTGCAAGTTCTCATAACCACAATACAACATTGTTGTAACAGGTTTACTACATCATATTATCTAGCAAGGCATGTAGAAAATACTTTATCGTTGTATTGTATAGAACAAAACACTTTATTACTGTATTGTATAGTACAAGTGCTTGCGAATTTTCCTTATTAAAAAGCACTGGCTGCTGATTGGAAGCGTAAACAACTCTCAAACATTTAGGTGCCGGTAACCGCTTACTAACAGCCGGATCGTACCTATTCATTATTTGCCTAATAGTATAAAAAAAGTTCAAAATTCAAAATTGTTTATTCTTCCCACATACAAAAATCTAGTACAGAAATGAAGGGTTTTAATTAAGCAGTAAATTAGCTTCATAGGTGAAAGTCAGAAGCCCTAACTAGGTTTCCCTGTGGTAAGGGAAAAAATAGGTAATAGATACACGAAAGAAAATAATAAGTAAGCTGTGTATATATCGTACAGTGGGTTTGACAAAAATGCTCTCGTATATGGTAAATAAGTCGATACTATAATAAAAGTCGCTAGAATGAAAAATATTAAACCATTTCGATATAGTAGTAGGAACGAGTAAATTGAATTTTCTTTAAGGTCATACGAATACGCGCGGTTTGGGTTAAACTACCTGTGTAACCCGGGTATCTCGCTGGGGTCTAACTCAGAATGATACGCTGGTCGGTCAACTAGGACGTGGCATATAACAAGTATGTTAAAAATAATGGTTTGTCCTTTTATAAAGAGTCGAGGTGGCAGAGTGGTCCAGTAGTCGCCTGAATCACAAAGATTGCAAGTTGGCATCCCGACAGTACCATTGAGTTTTTTTTAGCATAAGTGATAATCACCCGTCGAGCTTCAGCTGCGGCACTCCTTTAGCATGGGTGACCAAGTTTAAGTATTTGGGTCAATGGGTCACTGATGATCTTAAAGATAATTTGGATATAGAGAGGGAGCGCAGGTCGCTGGCTGTTCGATGTAATATGCTGGTTCGAAGGTTTGCACGTTGTACGAAACAAGTAAAAGTCACTCTTTTTAAAGCTTTCTGCCAGTCTTTCTACACGTGCAGTCTTTGGACCCGTTTTGCGCAAAGGACATACGGCGATCTGCGTGTACAATATAATAACGCGTTCAGGATACTGTTGGGGCTGTTGTGGTGTTGTAGTGCCTCCGGTATGTTTGCGGAGGCGCACACTGATGATTTCTACGCAATAATAAGAAAGAGGAGTGCATACGTTTTAGAAGAAATTCAAAGGTCGTGCTTGAGTAACGGCGGTGGACTCGCAATCTGTCACGTTGGCACTAAAAATATATCTCTGGTGGAAAGGGGTGTATGGGTACTACCTGTACCCCTCTGCCTACTCCTTCGGGGACCCTTGTGGGAAGGCGTGAGGATATATTCAGAGATTCAGAGAAAATAAAGTTTATTTTAATAAACATAGTCGCTTTGTTATTATATAAATTGTAATGTGTGTTGCTTATAATATTATTTGTCGTCCTTACCTCCCCAAGCGATAAATATAAGTGAACACATGTCAAATTATCATGTCATAATAATTATTAAATTTCTTGCTTGCACGGTTTGAAATTGCTTGCGGGATCTAACTCCACATGGCCCAAGGGATCGAACTTGCGATCTCTCAATACCTATTTTCTAATAAAGAACATATATAATCCTTACTAATATTATAAATGTGAATGTAAGTTTGTTTGTTACGCTTTCACGTACAAACTACTTAGCCGATCATCATGAAACTTTGTACACATATTCTTGGAGGTATTAGAAGTAACATAGGATACTTTTTATTGAAAAAAATAACACTTTTACGAAAGATAAAGAAGCCGTCCACGCCGACGAAGTCGCGGGCACAGCTATTAATAAATTAATAAATACCTGGGACAATTCTACACAAATTTACCTAGTCCCAAATTAAACAAAGCTTGTGTAATGTAAGACTGATGAATGTGGACGAAGCGAAAGAGGTATGTAAGTCTAGAGAGAACTGGCGCTCTATACTCTCTGCCTACCCCGTTAGTGACTTGGCGTGATGATATGTATGTATGTATGTACCATTTTATAATTATAATCATAGTTCACCGCAAGTCCGCGCGACAGCGTTAGTATTGTACAAATAATTTGTAACATCATCATTTGTTATTTTCCACGTATATTGCAAAGGTAATTTTACATTAATAAGTATTTCGCATATGGCTTGTAATATTGTACAAAGTGTGAAAGTAAGTATATGCATCGCATTACAGCAAGTATACAATAACAACAGATTGATGTAATTATAAACCATTGGCACGTTGCTACCCATGGAAGGCACGAATAAGTTACAAATAGTAGTTATGATAAAATTGTTGTATTTTTGTTCTCATTATAAGTAACGGTTAAGTAATTAATCAATACATACATATAATCACGCCGAGTCCTTAATGGGGTAGGCAGAGAGTATAGGGCGTCAGTTGTATCTAGACTTACATGCCTCTTTCGCTTCGTCCACATTCATCAGTCTCTTTATACTCAAAATCAAAATCAAAATATTTTTATTTCACATAGGCCTAGATGGGCACTTATAAAACGTCGAAAATGGTGCACGTTTCGGGTTGGTCGTTTCCATGGAGAAGAACCGGCAAGAAACTCCATGGTTACTCTTTTCAAATCATTATATACAGTATTATAGCAGTATATACCATACTTGCCCGTCGGTTCGAGTACTCTTGACATAAATTTGACGTTGACCATTAATAAATGGTTTAATAATTCATCATCACCGTCATAACATCACGGCGAGTCCCTAACGGAGTAGGCAGTTTAATAATTAATTAATTTAAAATTCGGCTCTTTTTGCTAAAGATGTATTTTGGAGCCAACGTGACAGATTGCGATACATACGTCTTCGAATTTTATCTTAGGATGTTTTCCTTAATCGTAAAGCTCGCTGGGATAAATCACTATATTTCAGGAAAACACATTGGTACTGATCGTACTGATGAAAGCAATCTTATGTTTGAAGGCCCTCTTAGTGTGTGTAAATAATATCGAAAAGCTCCAAACCGTTTCCGATTATTATATACATATATAATATAGCAATTTGTTTTTCTTTTTAGAGATTTATTTTCCCAGGTTTAGTTCCTCAAGTAAAATGCCGCAACAAATACAATAATTTCATATAAAACTTTTGCTAACGATAATATAAAATACTAGCTGTCCCGCCCAGCTTCGCCCGGGTGAAAAAGTAAAAAGAAACACGTTTTTTAACTATTACTTCCCCTATGGAAATAGTTGAAAAACGTGTTTAAAAAAAAAGTTGAGTTTCATAAAACCCGTTCTTAGCTGACCTCTACACCGCGTAAGGAATACTCGTACCAAATTTCAAGTCAATCGGCCTTATAGTTCCTGAGATTTCGTGATGAGTCAGTTCAAAATTGGGATCTCATATATATATTTTATATTTATTAATATATCCTCACGCCTTCCCACAAGGGTCCCCGAAGGGGTAGGCAGAGGTGACAGGTAATACCCACACACCCACTTTCCGCCAGAGGTATATTAGGTGCCAACGTGACAGATGGCGAGTCCATCGCCGTTACTCAAGCACGACTATACATACGCCTTTGAATTTCTTCTCAGACGTATGCGGGTTTCCTCTCGATGTTTTCCTTCACCGTAAAGCTCGTGGTGTGACTAATCACTGTACTTAAGTTCAGAAAAACTCATTGGTACAGTCGGGATTCGAACTTGCGACCTTTGCGTCACAGGCAACTGCTCGAACCACTCGGCCACCACGGCTCCTTATATATATATATATATATATAGATATATAAATATTGGAGATTAAAACAATACATCGATAGAACCTTATAAGTTAATTTAATTAAAAAAGAAGAGTGCCGCAAAGAAGGAGTGGTTCACAAGATATATTATAGGGTGGGCTCCGACACGCGTGAAACGTTTTATTACAGTAGGAAATTGTAACCATGGTTGTAGTTTCCTTTCAGTACGAAATTTCAAGAACTTGAACGATTAACATCTATATTCATTTATAATTATATAAATGAGTGTTTGTCTGTATGTCCTTTATAGAATCGTAAACGACTGGACCAATTTTAATGAAACTTTCTGTTTCTTCAGGTGGATTCGAGAATGGTTCACAATTTGACCCGATAGGCGCGATCGCATTATAACAACTTTAATTTTTTCACCAATAGTCTTTAGTGAATTTTAATATATCAATAAGAAATCTCAACTCAACAACTGCATTTGAGACTTTTTATTTATGCATGAAAGAGTTGCAAATGTGATATTTAAAAATTAGTATTATATTATGGCTTTACAATATATTATTTGAGCATTCTAATTCACATACATTAATCTCAGAGGTTAGAAAAGTTGAACCCGACTTTAGCACAATTTTCGTACAAAAAAGTTCATTATTAATCAGAAATGAAAAGAGATTTCATTAATTTTTAATATCAGGTACCTACTCACCTTGATTAGGCGGAAGGGCTACTTGAGTTTACGAAGCAAATATTAAAATAATTTACGCAGAATGCTGAAATAATCATTACAATGTGCTAAATTTTAGTTTGAGCTCCTTTGGGCAACTTAAAGGGTACAGGGAACACTTATTTAACTTCACATACTAAATAAAAAACTAAAGTTACCACCATTTCCAAGAAAAAACCTGTCAGGAGATAAAGTGGCGAAACATACTCCCCGGTTTCCTTATTAAACATTTGTTGCCTTTTGCGTAGGGGTAGAAATATATTAAACTTACATATAAACTCTCTACCAGTAGAGCAATTCATGGCCACGCATGGCCATCATTCAAATAATCTGATTATGTATTACACGCTTTTTATATTAGCCTATGCTTAATGACAGCTTTAAACTCTAGAAAAGGTAATTCAATTATTTTCTGAGGTATCTTATTAAAAGCGTATAGCTTGCCCGACAAATGATTTGCAAGTTTTGTGAAATCTAGCTGTTCTTACAGGTACATGGACTTTATCTTTCTTACATACGTGTATTAACAGTACGCAAGTCGCTATTCTTATGATTGTTCTATGTTTAATCTGTGGCATGTCTAATAAATGTAAAAACTAATTTTCGAATCCGACGCATAGTTTCAGACTTGATACGCAATTGAGATTAGACTCAAAGTTTGAGCTAATCTCAAACTTTGAGTAAAGTAAGTCTCTCTAATAAACAAACAAATTTTGCCTTTTAATTGTAGTTTAAAGGAAACTTATGAATATGTTTTGTACCTATAAAAAAATTCACACATCGGAAACAGTCATGAGAGTCAATCGCAGTCTGTTTTTTCGAAGGATGACCAGCAAGCACCCGTCTGGTAGTACAGCGTCTGTCCGACGAGTTTTATACCGCAGAAACATAATAACAATAATTTTAATACTATTTTTACTGTGAGTTTCTATCATACAATATGGTAACAAACTATAATGTGTCTCGTTGACAGTAAGCGTTTTCCGCCGCCTGTGGACGTTAAAAATGTCCTATGTGGGTTGGATCATTATAAGAAGCATAGCCGTCTTGAAAATTAATTCAAGGTATACCATTTTTGTTCCTAAGTACTTAAGTACCTTTTAAATTTTAAGCGAGCCCCAAACAAACTTTGTTATAAATAAGACGTTAATATTTAGCAAACTTTTAAATGCGCAAGCTGTGCGAAGTCCAGTACCTACTTGAAAAGATAAACCTTATGATTTCTGTTGTAACAAATTTAAAAACTAAACAATCATAGTTTATATCGCCGAGCCAGGCATAGGCAAAATGCTGTGCACAATCATACATTAAAAAGTCTAAAGAACACACATGTGTTAATAAATCAACGACCTGGGTGGTCATAAATCAGCGTTAAGCACTTAACGCAAATCGCCAGGCATTTTCAATTTTAATACACGTGTTTAAAAGCAAGAGTAATAAACATTTAAATTTTAAACAAACTGAGTGTGTTAAGAAACAAATGGACCTAATTTATCACGGCGTCTAAACGTAGCATCCCGAAACCGACCTCTGAAATATTAAAACAAAATCTTAAGTTTTAATTAACTTAGAACTTACCTTATTTAGTGGAAACAACGTCCGCGAAAACGCGATTTCACACTGAATTGGCCTTACAGATCATGCCAGCCGAATTCTTTTACAAGATAATCTAAATTTACTCGCGTAATTACTTTCATAATTAAAACGAAACAAAGGTTAGCCAATAAATGCGCGAAAAATAATTTACTGCTTTTCATATAGTTCGTGAGTTAACTGTTAGTTGACGTGACAACGAGTACGTCTATTTGGGTTGGGGAACGTAAGTTCTACCCCGAAGCTGGCGGCTAACTGATCCGCCTTCCAGCGAACCACCGGTCCTACCCGCTGGCTCAACAGAGCCAGTGACGTGCGCACTTCCGCCGCTTATTCGCTTCGTAAGCATTAAAAACCGAATATAATCTCGATTAACCTATCATATTCTATATAACTGCATTTTATTATATTTAATGACGCTGTTAATTTAATTTGTCTTCATAAATCTTACGTTCGTTTAACAACACTGCTAAATAGCATATATATGTTGTCATATTACATAAATATGACACATGTACATTCAAAAGGAATAATAATAATTACACTTTCCTTTTCTTTCAAAATAATCATTCGTAAATCATCGCACGCTAAGCAAACGTCGCCCATCACTAGCCGCCCGCCCGCCCCCGGCCACCTTAGCATCATTCCATATCTACCTACAGCTAGCTATAACTTCTCAGATGTTCCCCAATTGATCCACGCAAAAACCGCATTCACAAATACACCTCACTATTTACACCAAATTTTTGTTCAAAATCTGCCCTAGTTAATTTTTCCCCTAAAGAGTTTAAAGAATTTTCTCCTTTTTTATATAATAAAATCTTTAAGATCACTATTGTGATATACAATAGTGTTCTTTAAAGATTTCATTATATTAATTGTATACCATGCACCAAATGCTCACTTCGTACTTTGATGGCATAAACTGGAAGCATCGTATGATGGCTTGTCCATACAAAAGTGAAGCCCTTTTATCTGAACAATGGTGTCAAGTAAATTAATTAATAAAGATAGTAAGTTACTATTCGTACATACATACTTCACACGCACGTTCCCCTTCGGTTGACCACAGCGCCACCAAGCGTGACGTCGATAGCCACGATGCCGTGTAAATGATAAACTATAGCCTGTCTATACACATAATATATTAATTTGCGAGAGTCATGGCTAAAGAGACACTACCTCGAAAGTTTATCGGCTTATGCAACAAAGTATGCGTAGAACTAACCTATCGACTTGTTCATAGGTTCCTACCATGGAAATTATAACGATGACCAAGCGAATTCAATTGAGAACCAAATTAGCCATCAAATTAGGTATGACCCATTTTTACGTCAGTCAGTAAGTCAAGGAGAACGTTTGTTGTTAGTAGGATACTTCATGGTGGTAAAAATGCGAGGTATATGAGAGGTATCGTATATGTATTTATGGGACTGAAACGGCCAAAATTATTAGGGGAAGGGCTACGGCACGGATGTGTTGCACGTACGTATAGACATTTTGTATTATAGATACAGGTTGGAAGTAGTCCTACACCGCGAGGAAAAGATCCGCCCGTAAAGTAGGGCAGTGTGATTTTCATTTATTAAATGGTGTCGGAATACCAGGCAGTGTTTGTGTGTGCGTTTTATGGACAACCGACCAAGTTGTAGCGTTATTGTTATTCGATGAAGTGTTTATGATGTTGACTCAAGAATATTCTGAAGGATAGTACGAATACCTTTGGCTTATATCCACAACTAAGTCTCTATAATTACAAATTATACTACAAGTTCGCCCGCCGCGGCTATTAGCCTGAACTCGATAACCTCAAAAGCTACAGAACAGATTTCACAATAAATTTTGACCTTTTCAAGACATTTTATAGTTTAACCACCGATTAAATTGCACCAATTGTATTTAATAAAAAATTTATTGAGTATTTTTACTGTCTTTTTACTAACGACCATGTAGATATTTGTATGAACAAACAATTTAGTTCCACGTTAATCGAGGACTCGAGCATGATATATCAATGATACAAAACAATTTTGTATCCCAACTCGCGTAGCACTAAGCGATCTGCCGCCGTCGTAGAACCTTTAAGGCCATGTCAGGGCACAAATATTTACATTGTGTATTATGATGGCTATAAATGTTTATTTCCATGTATTAAGAAATATATATGGATATAAAAATGTGCCAAATAGAGTATATATACTAGCTGTCCCGCACAGCTTCGCCAGGATAAAAAGTAATATTTCCTGAAAGCCGATCGCAGCGCCACCTATCGGGTCCAATTGTGATGTAAGCTATCCTATATTTTAAGTTGGATCAAACTGCATACGGTGTACAAATTTGATTAAAATCGGTTAAGTAGTTTAGGAGTCCATCGCGGACAAACAACGTGACACGTAAGTTATATAATGTATATTAAGTTATATAATTCCACCCTAAACCATATGCACTTAGTATTTACATCTCTATATTACTCCACATACTACAAAGTTATTGCCCATACTTGTTATTGCGCTTTTATTGCTAGTGAATCGGGCATCGGTTCCTTAGCCGACGGGTTCCAACATTAACAAAATACGATTAAATATTTAACTGAATCCTATACTGGTATAAGAAATCTTCTGCAATTGTATCTTCACGCTTTCCCACTCTTATACCAAAAGGGTATGCAGAGGTGTAACACACCTTTTCGTCTCAGATATATTTAGGTGCAAACGTGACAGATGGCGAATGTTGCGACAAGAAATCCTTTACTTAAATTGAGTAGCCGTCCAAGATCGACAATGTTGTAACCGAGCCGCATCTATTGGTTGTTCATTCATCAAAATCCATCAAGCGATTAAGCCGCACAGGATCGACACGCGTCTTATGCCAGCGATAGCGTGCTTGAGCGATTGGTAACATTATCAGGGATCGAATAAGTCACTGTAAGAACATCCTTACTTGCCGCTTTACTTATCCCATTAATATTGGAAGCGTGAAAGTTTATGCGGATGTTGGTTCCATTTCATGCAAAAATTATTGAAATGAATTGGATGTATTGAAGATACAATATTATAAGTGGCTTTCAGACCTACTAAAGGTCAATTAAAAAGATTTATAAAAGCCGCGGAGGCCGAGTGGTTTGAGTAGCCTGCAACGGAAAGAAAGCAGACGAACTTACAGTTCGAATTCCGACTGTACCAATCTGTTTTTTTTAAGTTAAGTAGTGATTGGTATTAAGTACATTGATGGATACTTTACGGTGACCGAAAATATGGACAGACGTTAGAGAATAAATTCAAAGACATATGTATAGTCCCTAATTTGGTCTAGAAACGTCCACCTAGGTCTACCCCTTCCAAAACTTTCATCCACACTCGCCTTATACACTTTTTCGTCAATCGTTCTTCATTCATTCAACATTCATTCTCGACATGGCCAAACCATCTCAGCATACCTTTCTCCATTTTTGTCACTACATCTTCTTTCAGACCACAACGTTTCCTTATCTCACTATTTCTTATCCTGTCACTCAGTTTAACTCCTATCATACTTAAGGCCAGGTCAAGAGTACCTTAAACCGAAGAGCATGTACGAAGAGAATAATGAAAGTGGACGAAACGAAAGAAGTATGTAAGGATCGTAGCAAGTGGAAAGAAGTGGTCTCTGCCTACCCCTACGGGAAAGAGGCGTGATTGTATGTATGTATGTACGTATAGTCGTGCTTGAGTAAAGGGTATGGAATCGCCATCTATCACGTTGGCACTAAAAATATAGCTCCGATGGAAAGTTTGGATAAAACATAAATGTTTTTTTTTTAACGTGGAGAATCCTCATGGATCCTTACCTCCGCGGGGCGGTGGCAGGGTATGTATGTAGGGCCGCAGCCCAACAACCACCAGACCGCTTAGTCGGTGTGTCACGGGATCGCTTTCGCATACTACGCGCGACACACCGAGCGGCAGGCCACCATCGAAGGCGACCTCTCCTTGGGAGCGAGCACCAGCCCGCCCGAGGCCCGATGGCCACTCTAAAAAAACATACATACCTATGCCTACCCCTTCGAAGACCATTGTGGGAAAGTGTGAAGATGAAAATGGACAAATGTTAGCTGGATTAACATACCTATAGGTAATGCTTTATCTCAGAAAAAATCTACTGAGTTTTACGCGGGCCAAATTGCGGGACCAAATTTTTTAACATTTTGTGGTCTCAAAACATTTGAATAAAAGTTCTTGAAGATCATTGAACTAAATTTCTTCTAAGCTTTGCGTAAAGTTTACCATGAAACGAATTTTCTATTGACTTACATCATGTATTTAAAATTTGACAAAATTCGGAACTTACAGGTCCGTATTTATTCAGATTTTCACTGGCAACAATTTGAAGGCGGAAAGCCGGGAGTCTAAACTTGTCGAGGTTCCGCTACGTGTGTCCATTCCGAACATGTTCTGGACATTTCATAAACTTTATTTACAGACGCAAATGTTTTTATTTCTAAAATAATGTTTGTGATTCATACATTACGTGAATTACGTTGACTATAGTCGAAGGAACTTGAAAGGAGCTAAACTAGTTAGAGCCAGTAAAGCCACTGATAAAAATGCAGATGTGCAATTGCAACGTTTTCTTCCATCACCCTTGTAAGCCCGATGCCTCGGCCCATCTATTACGAAGCAATCAACTTTCAAATCAAATTAGTTTGCAAGTTTGCAGGGGAAAAAATGTTTTCATTTTTATAGTAACTCGATAAGGCATAGGCTTTTGCTCTTCGCGGACCTGTAGCGAATATATTTGATTATCTTGACGGAAGAGCATTTAATACTGCCAGCTTCCTAGCCATGGTTATAAAAGAGTAATTTAAATACTCTTCGTAAAGGCGCAAAGACTTTTATGTAATAATATATCGTCCCACCTTCGGGGACCCTTGTGGGAAGGCGTGAGGATATATTATTATTATTATTACCTTCCCACCCGGGTACCCGAAGGAGTAGGCAGAGGTATATAGGTAGTGCCACACACCCACTTTCCGTCAGAGATATATTTTAGGTGCCCACGTGACAGTTGGTGAGTCCATCGCCGTTACTCTAGCACGAATACATATGCCTTTGAATTGCTTCTCAGACGTATGCAGTTTTTCTCTCAATGTTTTCCTTTACCGAAAGCTCGTGGTGTGACTAATCATTGTACACGTTAAGTTCGGTAAAACTCACGGCACAGTCGGGATTCGGACCTGCGATCTTTGTATTGCAGGCAACTACTCGAACCGCTCGGCCACCACGGCGGTTTAGTATGTTTATTAAATGTGTTCATATTATCTATTTATTTTAAAGTAGTCAGTTGAAATAGATAAATTTCTTCTTAATAAAAGTCTTACAGTGAAGGAAAACATTGTGGGAAGTTTTAAAAATTGAGAAGACTTTATAATATATATGCAGACGAATTTCAAATATTGTGTATATCCAATGCTTATAGTAAGGCGTGGTTGTAACACTAGCATCCCACTACAGTAATTAGAAATAAATTCAGAAATATTATTACATACATACATACATATCATCACGCAAGTCCCTAACGGGGTAGGCCGAGAGTATAGAGCGCCAGTTCTCTCTAGACTTACATACCTCTTTCGCTTCGTCCACATTCATCAGTCTCTTCATACATGCTCGTCAGTTTCGAGTCCTCTTAACGTTCCCGTCCTTGAGCGTCTTATTAATTATATATTCATCGTAATAATAATATATCCTCACGCCTTCCCACAAGGGTCCCCGAAGGGGTAGGCAGAGGTGTATAGGTAATACCTACACACCCACTTTCCGCCAGAGGTATATAAGGTGCCAACGTGACAGATGGCGAGTCCATCGCCGTTACTCAAGCACGACTATACATACGCCTTTGAATTTCTTCTCAGACGTATGCAGGTTTCCTCTCGATGTTTTCCTTCACCGTAAAGCTCGTGGTGTGACTAATCATCGTCTTATTAAATATTATTAATTATGACAAATTTGATCTCTATTTTGTGCGTCACACATACCTAATGTCACGCAGTGGTATATTGCTTAATTGCAACGCGGTCGAAAACCGCAAATGTGCATTTACCTCCCATGTTACCGACCACAAATAAGGCTTCTATAGTGAATCGGATATCGGGTATAATAATATAACATACCTTCACGTCTCCCCATAAAGGTCACAACCGACCACTGTTCCGTCCTCGCCGGCGAGGCTCGACGCGAATAAGCCGTAATGTTCCCCCCCGGCCCCCGCCGCAAACGCCGGCCCGCGCCGAGCCAAACGCGCAAATAATATATATCCCTTGCTCGCGATCCAGCAACGCCCTAAGCCGAGGTTCGTACCCCACAGGGGGTGCCCTTAGCTGTGTTGCTTAGTACTAAAGTGCCTGGCTGGAGGCCTAGGTTTCGCCTTAGCCCGGTTAAGTAGCATCCGTAGCCCGGGTAAGTAGTTCCCGGAACTCGAACAAGAGACAACACAAAAAAAATCCTCATAAAGGTGTCTGAGTAGGTAAGCAGAGGTGTAACAATACTCTCTGTCTCTGGAGATGTAAGTACGGATCTAACGTAACGTGAGCCGTTGTGGCCGAGTGGTTCGAGTAATCCCGAATCAGAAAAAACTCATTGGTACACAATGAGTTTTTCTGAAATGAAGTACAGTTATTAGTCACTATTAGTTATTAGCACTAGCTTTACGGTGAAGGAAAACATTGAGGGGAAGCCTGCATAGGTTTCAGAAGAAATTCAAAGGCATATGTATAGTCGTGCTTGAATTATGGCGACGGACTCGCCATCTGTCACTTTAATTTCACATCTGACATTTTAGGTGCCAACATATATCGTTGGCAAATGGATGAGTCCTACTTCATATACCCCTTCGGAGGCCCTTATGGTGGCGTGAGGATATCGATGACGAATGCGTCTCCGTTTCCTCTTTGAATTTCTTCTTAAACCTATGCTATAATTTAATGGATATTTTTATACACTTACTGAATCGGCTCGGCAATGAAAGGGACATTATTTTCGTATTGTATTTTTTGTTTGCTCCACGACAACGACATATTGTATTTCCATTTATTCAGCGGTTTTTTGCAATGATCGTGTTGCAAAATTGAATGTGCATATTGTATTGTGACAAAGCCTCGAGCCGTTCAATTATTGTACCTGCCATTACCACGGCCGGGTTACAAAAGATATCAACTGACAAACGGATTATCCACATTTGCTTCGACATCGCTGGCAATCCCAGAACATGTTTTGCGGCGTCAGATTAAAAAGCTTTTATGAAAGCTAATCCATTAGTTTAGTCAACAAAATTATAACCGGGCATAGGCACACGTTTGTTGATAATTTTGTATAGATATCTAACGATTCTTGTCGCACAATTAGAAAGGTTAATTATATACATACAACTCTGCCTACCCCTTCGGGAACCCTTGCGGGAAGGCGTGAGGATATATATAATTTTATAGGATACCAATACTATACACAAAATATGATTTATATTATAGTCAAAACAAATTTTCTTCTCACGTTGACACCCACATTACACAATCTACCTATACACACACACGCATACCTACATACACGCACGTACAAACACACCCCATAAAATATTTAATCGTTAAATGTGAGTAAACCAACATGTAAATGGGTCGGGAAGAACGGCTTCAGAAAGAAAATCCTTTATAAGGAGACCCCCGCGAACTTGTTACAGAAGAAAATAATTACTATCACGGTGAAATAGCACGAACTCTCCTATACACACGGCCTTATTTCGCTTTATCTACATTCATCAGTCTTTTCATACATGCCCGCCGGTATAAAATTATCATTGTTGCTAAGTATGCTGAAGCGCAAAATCTAAGCCGCCTACAAAACATCCAGTTTATAATATAAAGATACTTCCACTATCGATTGAGTAAGGAAGGGACTCATTATTCAGAGGAAAGGATACATAAATTATGTGGAAGTCATTGACAAAAAACTTGGTACAAAACGATCGGAACTTTTTCAGTGGTTGGTTAAAAGAATTACTTTGTTCTCGTAAACGAATGACCGGTTGGACTTTTCGGGCTTTGTCCACCCACAAGCCGATTTCCGGGCTCGAATCTGCGGTATTAGTATTCTTGATCTATGACCCGGCTTATTTATCGCTGACAATTAAATTTTATTTACAGTAACAATAATTCACAATATTTACCAAAACCAGTCTAACTACTTACATAACGTGCAAAGAAGATTAGCAGCATTGCCACGCTGGACAGAAATGCTGATTTACTGAACGAGATATGTCCCAGCCCGCCTGTCACGAGAGGTTTTGATTATACGGCGCGAAACCTCTCTAAAAAGATGGTGAGCCTCAGAACCCCAAGGTCCCAGAGTTTGAACCGCACACGCACACACGAGACAAGTATAATTGCGCTTGAGGCACTCCTGATGAGCAGCAGTGGTACCGGCCGCCACCGATGTGTCAGGAAGATGGGAAGGAGCTAGTGTATCGACACATATAGCATCCCATACCTAGGGCCGATCCATCTTCCATGGCATCAGAGGCAATCCATCCGGCCTCCAACCATCGCCGCGAGCGAGACCGACTGGTTCCAGCACAACAGGTACGCGCAGAGCCCGGCTTATCAAGTCATTGATGGATGGATGGAATGACGTGACATACGGTCGACACTGCTGATAGACCGTAGTATCCGAAGTCAATGACATGTGACACCGATGTGGGACAATACATTTTACGCCTAAACTTAGGCTCGCACACAATCTGAAAGTTGCATCATCCAAAATCGTACCGATATTAAAAATGGGCAATTAATGTATAAAGACAGAATCGAGAAGGGAATTATAGGCTTACCTGCTAATAAGCTCATCCCATTGTTTTGTGGGTGCGTCAGTGTTTCGGCAGGTAAGGGAAAGCCTCGTCGAAGATATTTATCTCCTACATTTAATGTCTCCTCTATTTTATTACTTTTCAAATGACAGATATGAAAGTTCTACCATTCTACGTCTAAAGTAATTTCAAACGTAGACCATGTTTGAAACTGCTGCGTGCAATTTCTTCGTGTTTTAATATAACTTCGCAGTGCTTGAAGCCTTTAAAAGGGCCTCCAAGTTATTTTATTATATTATGGCATAGGAGTGCCTACGATGCAGTTTGCAGATTTAATTTCAAGAATGCACATTTTTAAATATATGCTTCATTGACGCCACACCGTTTATTACCTCTTGTTGTTACAAGCGAATACAATTACAATACGAACTTACTGTTGTAAGTTCGTAAAAACAGTAACACCAATACAAGGGCGCAGTGGCATAAATGTTTCATGGAAAAGTTCGAGCGGATGTACGAGTCGGTACTCACCCTGTGCTTTAACTTCGCGTCAGACGAATCTCCACAATATTTTCCATGAATGAAATATTATTCTTGAATATTCTGAACCTAAATAAAGTCCTTCATGAAACCACGAGGTTTAAGGTGTAGAAAATAATAATAATAATGAGAAGAAACTTGTACACGTACAAGAAGGGAATCAAACACATACGTACGACAGTGTGTACATAATAGACGAAGAGATATTTAGCATTTTTCTGTCAGCATCTACTTACCTATGTTCGGCGAAAAGAGGGAGTTGTCTACCCTATAGGTTTCCTGTTGAAAGTCAAGGCATATATTACTTAATTTATATAAAGCCATTATGATACGACGATATATATAGAACGAAAACTCTACCTGTCGGCATAAAAGCTGTAGGTAGAGTTCTTATTTTATTTTTATTTTATAATAATATATCCTCACGCCTTCCCACAAGGGTCCCCGAAGGGGTAGGCAGAGGTGTATAGGTAATACCCACACACCCACTTTCCGCCAGAGGTATATTAGGTTATTTATTTTCAGGGTCATATAATGCTTAATTCCAGTTTGAAATTGATGAATGCGTCATAGACAACCGACAGCCACTTATTACGGAGGTAATTATTCTCCCTTCCAGAAAAAAATTCTCGTGTTTCAACTGTTTTGTGCTGAACTAAAGCACTTTTAAGTCCTCTTTGAAGTGAGCCAAAATAATAGTATTGGCAGTGTACCTCCGCAAAAATAAAGCAACATAATTAGTCAAGTAAGTAAGTTAGTCAAAGTAAGTAAAAAAAGTACATAATACATTTTCCAAGAAAAGTTCAAAGCTTCAAATTGATTGGGAGAGAAAGTAATTTAGCAATATACATACCCATTTATTTTAGTTCCGTTCATGATCCATTAACATTGGTTGTGATTGAAACTTCTGCTGGTATCTTCTAAGCGTTGGTATAGTTTTATAATCTACACAATATATTACAAATTTATTCGAAACGTAATTTTACCTAATTTACCTTATTTCAGATAATGTCTTGCTTGCGCAGTGTCGGCGTCCGCAACATAATAATCATAACAACACAAGGACCCACAAGATGGCGAGACAGATGGCGAGTCCATCGCCGTTTTATTATTTGTTAACCTCAAATTTGCGTAAATAAGCATAATGTACAATAAATAAATAAATCGTTTGTATACGGGAACAAATTTTTATTGAAAGTAATTGAAAGGTAAACCTGTCTATGGGATCACATGCTCTGTAAGTTATTTCGAATTCAATTTCTTAATTTGACCACTTTATGACAAAATTGAGAATTTTACAAAATTACAACGCTTTATAACAAAATTGATTATAACATATTACAAATCGTTTGACATAGTTGAAAGAAATAACGGAACTCGTAAGGGATTTGTTCTAACACTCGGACCGGAAAAACTTGCAGCGCGCGATGTAGTGGAAATGATAAGGGGTCACTCGGACAGATGAGCAAAAACTGAAATCAATTTGTAGCCGGATATGAACCAGGCTGTACTTCTGATATAATACGGACATAAATTACATTGCTGGATACCAATGGGGCTGCGTTATTATACTTTCTTTAGATTGTTGTATTTAGACCGACATATAGACATTTCTATTGGAGCAACTAGTTTATATGTCTGTCTGTCTGTCCTCACGCCTTCTCACTAGGGTCCCCGAAGGGGAAGGCAGAGGTGTATAGGTAATACCCATACGCCTACTTTTCGCCAGAGATAGTCTGTCTGTCAACTACAAAATACATCTCTAAATCATTTCTGATAAAGACCCGTAGGTAGGCAAGGCGTTCGATTACTTGCCTGCAACACAAATGTTGCAGTTCGTATCCCGATTATACTAGTGAGTTTTCCTGAACTAAAGTACAGCGACAAGTCACACCACGAGCTTTATGGTGAGTTTTATGATGCATACGTTAGAGCAGAAATTTAAAGAAGTGTGTATAGTCGTGCTTGAGAAATGGCGAGGGACTCGTTATCTGTCGTCGTATCTGTCAACGTTAGCACATAAAATATATCCCCGGCAAGAAGCGATTGTGTGGATTCTACCTACACACCTCTGCCTGCCTTGTGGTGAGGCATGAAGATATATAATTATTTAATATACATTCTTTATTAATTAAAGTTTATAATAGTAAATGAGTTCAACTCATTAAATTACAGTTGAACAAGTCCGTACAACAGTTTACACCTACTTACATTTACACAATAGGGCAGCCAATGTTGTAACCTAACTGTTGAAACAAACAACTACCGCAGTTTATAAACACCCATAGCGGCCCAAAGGACAACAACTGGGCGTTACCGCATAAAAGGGATATAAGGCATTATATTTCGTACCACTAGACGAAGAGCTATGGCAGTGTGGAGACCAGTTTTAGTGACCCTTTTCGTCGTATACTTCTCGACGATCTCTGTGAGTATTATTACTACTGAAAATTATAAAACAATGTCCCCTCCACGTCTTTACCTATACCTGACCTAAAACTGAAAGGATTTCCATTGGGTTCTATAGTAATAAATGATTCAAGAGGAAGGTTTATATGATGACATTAACATTGTACCTGCCCAAGCGGAGCAATAAATGACGACTGCTCTGCGTTTCATTATAAATTTAAAGCGGATGAAAGTGCTAGTAACTTATAAAAGACTACACATTAACCACATACTGCAATGTTTACCAATTTTGATACGTTTTTAGTTATTCCTTGGACACGTGTTCATAGCGAGTGATACCCGTGTCTCATAAAATTGAAATACCTCTTGAAGGAAACCCCTAGGAAAAACAAATACAATTAATTTATTTAAAATAAAAACAATTAACGTCACGAGAGATCTGAATAAAGACAGCGCGAGACCTCTTTAAAAAATTATGAGTCTCAGGACCCCCAAAGTTTCAACCACAAACGCTGCTAATATGTAACCGGACCCGAGACAGGCATACCTGGGGCGCTTGAGGCACTCTTATTGAGCAGCAACGGCCACCTATGTTCCAGGAAAATGGGAAGGAGCTAGTGTATCTACACACGTAGCGTCTCACACCAAAGACCGACTCATCCTCCATGGCATCAGAGATTTAAATTGGACGAGGAAAGATTTGTATGCAAGTATGTTTGTATGTAAGTGTGTTTGTATTGAAAAGGCTCCGAAACTACTGGACTGATTTGAAAAATTCTTGCACCATTGGCTAATGGCCTGCAAGCTTCATTCACATGACATAGGCTATATTTTCTGTTATAAGAAAGACTTATGGTCACCCGTGCGAAGTTGGGACGGACTGCTATTAATTTATAAAAAGCAACTGGTCGCATTAGAATAGGCGGTCCTTACTTAGTTCTTAGTATCGAGATAAATCAGTTAATTAACTGGTTATGTGCCATTGTTTTCGTATCTCTGGAATAGGTTTTTGTAATTTGTACAGCCCCTATTTGAGACCACGGAAGATCCGGACAGAAGACATTTTCGTGGATTCACAGAACCCACAATCATATTGTTGATGAATAGCTAGGTATTAGCGGAAAGTGGGTTTATGGGTACTACCTACATACCTCTAACTACCCCTTCGGGGGCCCTTGTGGGAAGGCAAATAGCTGATATTGTTAAAGTTGTATTGACTTCAAGTTACGTTTTGCAAGTGTTGTTGATGCAAACACAACATATTTTCCATGGATATACTCATATAGTAGTCAATTATTAAGCAATTCCAATGAAAATTAACGAACATAATTCCATGAGTCGCAGGCTACGACCTTGCATACTAAATCTTCGGTATTTGCATGAAAACTAGGAAATTGAAGTGTGTTTAAGGTTAATGACTGATCTGTTCGCTTTGCATATTATTATGCTGGAATTTTGCTTGTTTATACTAAATAATTCAATAGAGATTCAAGTGAAAATTAGTTTCACTTACAGCTTGGGCTGCGTTTTCTATGTAAGAATACAATTAGCTTTAACTACATATTGTGTACTTAAGGGACATTGTTACTACATTTTTCAACTAGAAGAGCTTATAAAGTCGGATTATAAACGCTGAACGAGTGAACAACCTCATTATATAATATCAATTGTAACGGTATTATTATTATTTGTTTATACCACATGGGTGGCAAATAAGTATGCGGCCCGTCTGATGGTAAGCGGTTACCGCAGCCTATGGACGCTTGCAACACCAGGGGTATCACTCGGGCGTTGCCAACCCCGCAGGAATCTTTTCACACCCTTCTTGAAGAATTCCATGCTGTACTCTCCAGGGAAAAACTCAACGGGGAGCTCATTCCACAGCCTGAGCGTTCGTGGAAGGAAACTCCTTTGGAACTGCGCAGTGCGAGACCTTTGTGGGTTCCAAGGCATGGGGAACTATTTAAATGGCTATCAAAAGTACAATTCCTCAAATAGGCTTACATTTCGCAAATGTATGTATTTATTATTCTATTATATCTTATATGGTTTTGAATGTTAAAATTTGTGGAATTAATCTGATATTTGGTTCTCCTGCAATATTCACAAAATATGAACTCAAAATCGCTAAAAGGAAGTACCAATTAAAAGCGGGTCCAAATTTATAACAGACAATTTATTAAATAGATGTAGGGTTACGAACGACCGAAATCAATGCAGGAAACAAAACCCCCAATAATTATTAACAGCCTAAGTCAACAGATAGTCTTGCTTGATAAATTTGTTCAATCTCTGGCATCGAAGTTTCCCAGCCCCAGATAATATTGGATGTCTATCAATATAGCGGCTACTCCTTCGGTTTATTTCATTACTAATAGGTAAAGTTATATTGTTAGAGTTCCAATTCCATCCGCTAAATAATAATATATTATAGTATCTGCTTGTCTCAATACATATACTCGTAACAACAATCGGACTAATGCGGGTCTGTTCATTGTAAAGACATAGGTGCTTGTTGACTCCAACTTTAACGTGTGTTGTTTCTACGCCAAACCAAACCCTTAACGGAATAAAATCCAATTTTCTAGATCCAACTGACTAGAAAAATGGGGTGAAATCGGTAAATATATGCATACAAAAAGTAAATATAGTCGAACATGGAACATTTTATACAGTTGGTTAAAAAGAAAAAATAATTATAAATTTTCAGAAGTGTTTACAATTCGCTCCGTTTACTCTATACATATTATAACGATGAAATCATGTTTCCGATGTGCTTTCTAGTAATATATTTTGTGAAAAACTTAATGATGGATGACCCTGTTCATTAGCAATGCTTGTCCTCAAGTAATCGCCTTAAAATCTTTGGCAAATATCGCTGATTACGCAGGACTAAATGTTGATGGTGGGTATCGCATGTGACGATCGTGACTCCACTCTTGACATGACCTACTTACGTAACGATAATTGAGCGTTGGAATGTTAGCATGAGCTATTTTATATCACTACTAGCGACCCTCCCCGTCCTTTTACGGGTAGTACCGCGTAGTAGGCCTGCATATTTTTTGTCGTGTTGCGTCAGCTCATCTCCACAATTTTACATAGAACCTTACTAAATTAAATAGTCATGTAACGTAAATAAATAGTTCAATGTTTTTGTTTTTATATCATTTTTCGAGCTTTACGTTCGTAATTCCGTTAGGAAGCTTGCAACAGTTTAAAAAATTAAGACGTATGTATCTATTACGTTAACACGTAAATATATGTCCAGCGAAAATAATGTGTCGTTTCACCTCAGCCCGCCCCTTTTAGGAAGGCTTTTGAAGGTATGACAAATAAATGAGCTGGCCCCACAGATATATTTATTTTATGCATTTATATTTAATCAGATGTCGTCTCGATAAGCGTATGTTTACTACACATCAGTTTGAGATTGGAATCGAGTGATTTGCAGTTTTGTTTTTATCAAAAGCGTGAAGTATAGTATTGAAGAGCAAGCGTTGTACTGTGTGTCACTCGAAAGCACGTGTGCTCGAGACAAAAGCTGGCCCACATTAATATTGTGAGATATGAGGCACACTTTTTAGGGTTACGTAGTGAACTACGAAACCTTATAGTTACGCTATGACTTTCTGCCTGTCCGTCCAACCGCGAGTTAGTTCAAAGACGCTTGGTACTACAGAGTTGTAGTTTGGTATAGTAGTACGTATTAACAATACCTATAAAGCTGTAAAATAAAATCTTGGAAAAAAGTAGTCGGCCAAGTTACAAAAGGTACTAGGAACTACGTAAACTTACCGGCCGGTCTCTTGGCCGGTCTTTTAAGCCTTTAAATACTAAAATGGCAATATTAAGTATTCGCTAGCCATTAAAAACCCAGAATTATGGAACTACAATTCATTTCCAAGTGTAACAATGTCTTAGTTAAATGTAGACTGTATTCTGATGAGTAAAACACTGCTCTGAATATCTAATTATTAATTTGTAATTCACTAATGTCACTGTACACGCTACGGTAAAATAACATCACGCCGAGTCCCTCACGAAGTGTAACTTCAGACAATTTTATCACTCTTCATATATGCACGCAGGTTTCGAGGGCTCTTGACGTTCCCGTCCTCGAGTGTTCGATCGATTTGATTTGGATAGTGGGTACGAGATCTTGCTCCGTCTCTTCTTCAGACACTTTCGCATTGTAAATTTGTTTCATCAATCTCCCTTTACTCAACCTATCTATATGTCCAAACCAACTTAACAAGCCTTTCTTCATCAACCACACCCTCGTTCACGGGAGTGGTTTTTCTCTCGCGATTCTCTCCATAGCGGATTAATTGATTAATTTTTAAAGTGATTTACATTTCTTTAAAACAGCCTTTTATTAATAGCATTACTGGTATATCATATCATCACGCCGAGTCCCTAATGTACTCGTATATTGCAATGTTTTTATATGTTTAAATTTTTCACGCCTTATAGCAAGGGTCCCCGAAAGAGTAGACAGAGATATCTAGTATCTACACACCCACATTTCGCCAGACATAAATTTAGGTGCCAACGATATATATGGCGAGTCCATCACTGTTTCTCAAGAACAATTATTCATACGCCTTAGAATTTGTTCTCAAACGAAGAAACGAATATTGAAGTTTCGTCTGGATGTTTTCCTTCGCCACAAAGCTCGCGGTGTGACTAATTACTCTTCTTCTCAAACATATACAGTATTCCTCACGATGGTTTCCTTTATCGTAAAGCTCATGGTGTGACTAATCACTGTACTTAACATCAGAAATACTCTTGTTACTTGATACAGTCCGGATTCGAACTTGAAATCTTTATGCTGCCGGCGATCCCTCGAACCATTCTGCAACCACGGCTTGATGCTTTAATGTAGCAAATAAGGTAAACCTATCTGATAGGAAGTGGTAATATGAGTAAGGCATTAGGCCCGGAATAACCATTGTTCTTTGTTACTCCCTAAAATGACAGCCTTACAATACCTCTACATTAAGGGATACATTATCGTCCTCTTGTCCTAATTATGTCACTCGGGTCGATGTACATGTTAAGCCACGTCATTATTCATACAATCCATTCATAAATTCCTAAGTATAATTTTTAGCTTAAAGCACGGTAATATACTACAAATTTCGTGGAGTTTCGTCGCTAGATACCATTTACCACCACTTGGCCTAAAATATAGCATAAATGCCGTGGTAGCCGAGTGGTTCCAGTAGTTACAAATACATGATTGCAAATTCGGTCCCGAAGATACCAATGATTTTTCTGAACTTAAATATCTGCCTATCCCTTCTGGATCCTTGTAGGAAGACGTATATATATAAAGTGAATATTGCGGTTCCTTCCAATCGACGTCAGATTCAACTTTGTACCCTTACATTCAATATGTGGCTTGCTGTCCACTTACTCATGTGATACCTAGCTTTTGTCGGTTGTCGATGGTGTGTGAACTGACTTTTAAGATAGCTTCCCTACCTCATATCATCTACAGTTATATCAAGCTGTGCTACGTGAGAGTAAAGCTCGAACATGTTGTGTATCACCACCCTCTTTTAACTGGTCATTTAAACCGTTTCCAGCATGTACATACGTATATAGGTATTTGAATTTCCTCCCAGACGTATGCAGGTTTCCTTTTAATGTATTTCTTACCCGCAAAGCTGTAGTGTGATTCATCACAAAATACTTCTTGGTACTGTCGGATTAGAACTGGTAATATTTGCATAGCAGGCGATTACTCGTACCACCCCACTATGTCTCGACTCGACTCGAAGTTACTCTTTATTTATTAGCCTTTCATTCATACCGCACAGTACAAGGTCGAGGCAAAGCGTAAACTGCCTGTGTTAGGTGTTTAAAGCTATTTTTATAATGTTGAGTTGACAACAGTAAATACTTATAATAATATATCCTCACGCCTTCCCACAAGGGTCCCCGAAGGGGTAGGCAGAGGTGTATAGGTAATACCCACACACCCACTTTCCGCCAGAGGTATATTAGGTGCCAACGTGACAGATGGCGAGTCCATCGCCGTTACTCAAGCACGACTATACATACGCCTTGAATTTCTTCTCAGACGTATGCAGGTTTCCTCTCGATGTTTTCCTTCACCGTAAAGCTCGTGGTGTGACTAATCACTGTACTTAAGTTCAGAAAAAACTCATTGGTACAGTCGGGATTCGAACTTGGGACCTTTGCGTCGCAGGCAACTGCTCGAACCACTCGGCCACCACGGCCATCTAGTAACTAGTAAGTAACCAGTAAATACTTATTGCGAATTATTGTTACGGCGTGGGTATTCAAAGGCAAGGATTGTATTTACCCATAGCCTTCATTTATTTTGATTTCAGTTTGCAGTTCAATTAGAGACTTGACGTAATTGTTTGTATAAGTATTTTAAATTAAATCAATTAGCATTGGAGGTGGAATTTGTATAGTTCTGATGCTGATAAGATGATCATATACGGTTACTATTTTAAACACAATATAAATAAATAATCTCTCTCATAGAAAAATGTATATAATTATCGCTTGCGTGTAGTATAAAATAAACTTTATTATAATCTTACGGTGGATATAAAAAAGAGAGCAAGGTAACTTGCATACGCAGATAAAAACAAATGCACAAATTCAGGATCTGCCACGTTGGCTCCTAAATATAAGTTCGGCTTAAAGAGAGTGTCAATACACCTCTGCCTACCCCGTCAACGGCCTTTTCTGGAAAATAATAAGAGCCGTGGTGGCCGAGTGGTTCGAGCAGTTGCCTGCGACGCAAAGGTCGCAAGTTCGAATCCCGACTGTACCAATGAGTTTTTCTAAACTTAAGTACAGTGATTAGTCACACCACGAGTTTTACGGTGAAGGAAAACATCGAGAGGAAACCTGCACACGTCTGAGAAGAAATTCAAAAGGCGTATGCATAGTCGTGCTTGAGTAACGGCGATGGACTCGCCATCTGTCACGTTGGCACCTAATATACCTCTGGCGGAAAATGGGTGTGTGGGTATTACCTATACACCTCTGCCTACCCCTTCGGGGACCCTTGTGGGAAGGCGTGAGGATATATTATTATATAATAAGTATCATTGTACCATCTTTTATTTCATATCGTATTATAAATAAATAAACGGAAAACAGACAGCAATAATTATAAGATATTAATTTTACCGTCGGAGCTCCATACAATTAGGGAGGCAAAGTTAATTAAACATTCAATCAGCACCTAGATTCCTTTGCAAACAGTTCAAGCAATTGTCGTTATTAGTTACCCAATTAAGTTTTTACAAGGAAAATCCGTGCCTACTTTGCATGTATACTTACCTACCTATACATACATATAGTGGACATACATAACGCTTGATTAAGTTCATTTGTTAAAGAACGAGGTTTAATATATCAATTGAAACCGGAACATTAGCAAACCTTTCACCATCGACGGGGAATTCATCCCCATTCACGTTGGAAACGCGATTCCAAAGAGTTTCCTTCCGCGAACGTTCAGGCTGTGGAATGAGCTCCACGGTGAGGTTTACCCTGGAGCGTACAGCATGGAGATCTTCAAAAATCTTCAAGAAATATACAGATACCCCAGGCGCACCACATGCTTATAAGCCACCATTGTGGTATTAAAAAAAAAATTACGCATTGCATGCTATACTACGCGTGCTAATACGAGTTACTATTGTAACTATTTAGATATCTCATGTTTACTTTCTCTTCTCTCACAGATAACCAAAATAGTGTTGCCACACAAACTGCGATATTTGGAGAACATGTTAAATGCAGAGGTTATCGCCAAGGCTGCCAAAATTCGCCAAAGGATGGAAGCTAATCCCAACCTACAGGAGAGCGAGAAGAGTTGGCCAATGTTGTTGGCCAAATACCAGGCCGATGATATGAAGGCCACCAACAAAAACTTCGGTAACACATATGGCAGCATATACAGTAGGCGTATTCCTAACTTAAAATAATTACTTCCAATAGTTAACTATATAATTTAAGGATACTTTCGAAAAAAATATGTATTTTATCTGACAAGCTCTATTCTTGTGTAGTAATAGTAAGTTAGTAATACGAAGCTCATTTCTAATACGGTATAATAGTTATTTAATATGTCGAAATGTCATTATATTATTATTATATAAATGTCATTGATCTTTTATATAATATCATGACGCTTTCCCACAAGCGTCTCCAAATGTAGAGACAGAAGGATGGCCAGTAGTGTAACGACACCCTTTTTCGCCATACATTGTATACTTTAAACAAATATGTATTGTGACATTGACGCATAAAATATTATATTTACAGCACAAAGTCACAAACTAATGAAAATATTCGTTTTGTAGCTAATAATTCCCTCAACCCATAAACCCCGCATTTCGCTTAGATGGACTTGGAATCGACGTTCCAGGGATTGTAATTTGTACTGTTCTTTCTAGGCACTGTAAGATTTGGATCTAAATGTATATTGGCTGTTGTGATACTACTTAATCTTGATCTATCTTGATCTGATCTTAAACTTGATCGCAAAGTAAGATATGGCTTTTCATAAATATAATATAATAATATATCCTCACGCCTTCCCACAAGGGTCTCCGAAGGGGTAGGCATAGGCATAGGTAAACCCACACACCCACTTTCCGCCAGAGGTATATTAGGTGCCAACGTGACAGATGGCGAGTCCATCGCCGTTACTCGAGCACGACTATACATACGCCTTTGAATTTCTTCTCAGACGTATGCAGGTTTCCTCTCGATGTTTTCCTTCACCGTAAAGCTCGTGGTGTGACTAATCACTGTAGTTAAGTTCAGAAAAACTCATTGGTACAGGCGGGATTCGAACTCGCGACCTTTGCGTCGCAGGCAACTGTTCAAACCACTCGGCCACCACGGCATCTAAATCAAACCTATGTAATGTAATATTGATAATAATTTTATTTTATGTATAATGAATATTAATAGACCTTAATTTTACGCTCCATATATATCTACGCTTTACATTTATGGTTCACGTCCTCCCACATAGGGACCTAAATGTCCCACTTTTTGCCTTAAAAATTATCTGTATTGAGGTGCTAACGTGACAGATGACAAGTCTTTAGCTGCCGTCCCGAAATTATGTCACGAGGTTTTCCTTCACCGTAAAACTCGTGAATATAACGTAGACGAATGATGAATCAATGTAATCAGTTCATTGATTACTGTATTAATCAATTGATGTACTTATTTATTGCCTAGTTATTTGATATTCAGAAGAAGTCCTTTCGACGTCATTCGTAGGTATACCTCTAATATACTTAATGTGTTGTTAATTATCAAAGTCTCTATGTAATTATTATTAACTAGTATCATATTTCTTTACTAGAAATAGTTTTCCAGTAACAATATTGCGTATTCTCTTAATTAAGTTATGTTATAAAATATATTTTTTTATTTATTTCTTTATTAATGCATTCAAGAATCTAATTAAAATTGAAATATGTAAATAGGTTTTCATTAATTGTAATCTAAACTTTCTTGCGGGGTTATAAATTACTCTAATTTATTTCCCTGTCTCCAGTTTTTCCGCTTTTCGTGTATCTATTTAAATAAAAATATCTTAATAAATATTATTGCCGAATGTATGTAAAAACCACTACAATATGACAAATATTTAGTCAATTAGAATTGTATCAGACCTATGGATCATGGATCATTCCTATATCTAACAACGTTTGTCGCACAAAAGAAAGTTAGACAATTAACCGAGACACGTAACTTGATAAGAAATCTCGGTACAAAGTTATCCGAGCTTAATAGTTTGAATAAAACGGGGAAAGGGGTTTAGTCAACACAACTTTCACGTTATGTTTTATTGTAGAATCCGCACCCGTATAATTTGTTTTAATCATTGTTAGGTCATTTCACGCATTTAAAAAACTACGACAAATTTTCATTATGATGTAACACAGCACTGTAATCCGAAATGAAAATATACCGGAATTTTCGTCAGGAAATATATCTGCGCAGAAGGGGTTTCAACTTAAACCGGTAATAAATTCAGGCTCTTACTGGCACCGCCTCTATTGGAGCGTTTATAGCAACACGCTTTATTTCACCTCATTATTTGTAGCCTTCTTGAGTTTCCATGAAATGGGAGATGGATTCTTAGTCGAAAATTTTATGTTGTTGTCTTTACGAGTAAAAAATCTCAAGATTTACCTTACAAAATATCAAAGCATCAGAATAGTTGCCTGTATTTTCTGTGTAGAATAGAATTGAATATTTATTTATTCAAAGGACCAGGACTCATTTTGATTCTAACACTTCATTCTATGTTAGTAAATGCTAAATTACATACTGTATGTGTAATTCATCACCGCTGTACTATGCAATGTGAGATAGCACAGCAGTGATTCGCATACAAACAATCCAGGCTGCTGGCTGCCATGTTGGTATGCGTCACGTGGCTTCAACCGCGTGAAATTTGTTAACATATATTGATATGTATGTAAGGACAGCCTTTTTCTTAAGAAAAGTTCTGACAGAGCTTATTAGCTTACAGCTAGTGCCAATTAACTTATATATGAGTTACACACAAGATAATTAGAAATCTATATTAAAGATAATTTACGTGTTAATTCAGCTAGTAATCCAATTACGTTCTGTAGTTTGTGGGTGAAAAGAATAGTCATCCTTAGAAACTTTCGCCCTTGGTTTATTAGAACGATGTTAACTCAGAATAAATAAAGTGTATGGGTAGGTATATACTTGATTATAAAACTAGGGATAAGGTTCTAAATAAACTTTCTCTCAGCTATTGGGCCTTTAATCAATTTATTTATCTATTAAAAAAAACTTTGGTGGCCGAGTGGTTCGAGTAGTTGCCGGCGACGCAAAGTCTTGTCTGTCACGTTGTCTTTACAACGTGACAGATGGCAAGTGCATCGCCGTTACTCAAGCACGCCTAAGCATACGCCTTTGAATTTCTCAAACGTATGCAGGTTTCCTCTCGATGTTTCCTTCGCCGTAAAGCTAATGGCTGGTGATGGTGACTATCACTGCATTGAAGTTAAGAGAAGCGCACGTATTTACAGTGGGGATTCGAATTGCAATCTTTGTGTGGCAGGCGACTGCTCGAACCACTCAACATACACGGCTATATAGGCTAGTTATGTATATATATATGAGCTAGTAACTTGTAATATTATGTCATAAATATATATGTATGCATACTATTCATTTCGATCAGGTCAACCAGGTCACCACACAGCCTTATAGACTCATACATTTAAACTCATATTGGTAAGCTACGATAGGTATTGGTCCATAATTTCCCTAGAGGTAGCAGACTCAATGAAGCAGGTATTATTAATGATAATCTTTCGTGACGTAAAATTTTCAATGTATGTATCTGTACACTTTCTCACAAAGGTCCCCGGATTGGTAACAGAGGCGTAACAACACCTTGTTTTCCCCGAGATACCTACATTTAGAAGCAGAACTGTATGAATAATTGTCTTTGAATTTCTTCTCCAACGAATGCAAGTTTCATCTCGGTGTTTCTTTTACCTTAAACGCACGCGGTGTCATTCAATCACTGTACTCAAGTTAAGATTGATTGGTACTGTTGGGGTTCGAATTTGGAGTCTGCGTTTCAGCGTATATGTCGCACCGTTTCCGTCTGCGCAATGTAAGCTTGAAATAGCTTACAGGAATGATGGAAGGATGGATGACTTCATATTTCTTTGACTTGCCGCCTTCAGGGGTCGAGCTAGTCGCAGCTGCGGCACAGGTTCCGAGGTTTCAGATGGTTCTAGACTGTCCTGAACTGATGATGACATGATGACTGAGGTGCATCGTAAGTACCCACTACTAGCGACATCTCGGAAACTTGATAGTCGACAGCGTCAGTCGTCAAGGGTAACTACTCAAGCAAGGATAAGGAACAGGTACTTGCATCTGGAAATTCCAGATCCAGGGATGGCGAGGTATACTAGTTTATCCACATATCTATATGCACACGCTCGACGTTCTCATCCTTGATCGAGGTAGTTAGAACGTAGTCCTCCTGGTACTCTGCCTCAAACAGAGGTATTATACCAAGCAGATTTCGCAGGATATATAAAGGTGAAGGTGTCATTATGGTATTAGGCGAGTCTGTTATTGTCAGATTCGCAAATCAACTGTGTTAATGAGGGCGTGATTGTAAAGATGAAGAAAGGCATGTTACGTTGGTTTGGACACAGAAAGGATGAGTGAAGAAAGATTGATGAAACAGATATACAAAGCAAGTGTGTGCAAGAAGAGGCAGAGGAAGGCCACGTTCCAACTACCTGGACCAAATCGATCGGACGCTCAAGGACGGGAACGATAAGAGTACTCGGAACCGACGAGCATGTATGAAGAGACTGATGAATGTGGACGAAGCAAAAGAGGTATGTAAGTCTAGAGAGAACTGGCGCTCTATACTCTCTGCCTACCCCGTTAGGGAGTTGGCGTGATGATATGTATGTATGTATGTAGATTATTTCAATCGGTATATGCACCTTGTAGGACTATGACTTATGGTTCAAGACATTAATTTCTCAATTCACTTAAATTGAGAAATACACAATATAATATTACTAGTAGGCACTAGTAATATTAGACCAGAGGGATTAATTACCATGCAGGAAGTAAGGAAACAGAGGAATAAAATGTACTACAGCTTTATTTTGAATAATTGTTTTGACAATATTTTAATTATTAGATAGTCTTTTACAGGCAGGCATGGCAAGATGCCCAACACACAACTCAGAACTATTAGGGGAACATAAATTACTATCACATACAAGATAACTGGTTATCTCAGGACAAGGCTAATCAAACAATAAAATGCGACCAACTATAGCCGGAAATATAAATAATAGCTTAATGGAAGTGTCACTAAATTAATAACTAGTACATGTCTTTAGCTACGGGATGTTTATTCTGGGCAAAGAACAGTTGGTACTAAACAAATAAAACATATTTAAACTGTGTAAATATATTAGACATACAAGTATATGTGAAAATACTTTGTGCTTTGTGTTTTTATAAATAAAAATATATTTCTGCCTTGCCGAGGGTTTCTGAAGGAGTAGGCAAAGGTTTAACAACACCTTTTCGCCACAGTTATATTTAGGTGCCAACGTGACAGAGGGCGAGTCCGTCGCCGTATCCCAAGCCCGATAATACGTACGTCTTTCTCCTTCTTAAACGTATGCAGGTCACGATGTTTTCCTTCACCGTAAGCGGTATGATTAATCACTGTACTAAGTTACAAAAAAAACTCATTGGTACAGTCTAAGTCGAACCTGCAATCTTTATTTTGTATTCGACTACTCGGACCACTTCAGACAGCTTTAGTATACATATAGTAAATAAAGGTATACATATATACTTAATATTTCTATATATATATATATCATAAAGGCTGTGCCATTTCAGTCGTATTTGGGTGTTTGTTTAGAATAGCTACGATGTACAACAACAGATAAAGAAAATGTATTTTTTCCAATCGGATAAAGCATTCAATGACACCGAGAGATCTCCCCACGTAGCATTTAATTCTCGGTATGTCACACATCGTACATTAAGAGACATTTAGACATTTGTTAAATCACACGTATACATGAAAATACGCGTACATAGACCTACTTAGTTAAATAACAATAACTGACACCGCCATCAGTTCGATAGAGAACTCTAAATTATAGGGTAACATCGTCGACAAGTTGAGATTCAAAGGCGCTCGATTCGTTGTTTAAACGAGTAAGAATCCCACTCCTCGTGTGACCTTTCGTTAATCGATAGCGAGTTCACATATAAAAAAATACGATGTTTCGACTCTTGAAATTCACGTATAGTTAGCGACTGCGCACGAGTCGCTAACGAACAGTTTGTTTGATTGAACAATGGCGTACCTATTGTACTAATTAAGAAATTTATTACAATTTCAGTATATATTTCATTTACTATATTTTGTATTTGAATTTATGAGGGCTTTTGAATATAAAACTATGGTATCTACTAACTATATTGCTGTCCACAAAATTATATATATATATGTCCATACATACATACATACATACATACATGTATTGTATGTATTATATACATATATATGTCCGTTAACACTATACTAGAAAGAGTAACAATGATAAGCTTTAATTCAAAAGCGAATATGTACAGGAGCCAACCAGCCCATTATACCGATTTACGTGACATCACGTTACTGGGGGCTACCCAGTAACGTATACCTCGTGTTCCGAGATGATGTGATTCTCAGCATAATTGTGATGAAGAAGCACCTTAATGGAAACATATACTACCTACTTATACTTCAAAAGCGTGTTGTGAATTTATAAAATAATAATATAATCTTATAAACATCTAATTGTACTCTTTAATTACGTAATATCTAGAGATATTTTTTTTTCATGAATCTAAAAATATAGTCTTTTTTATTACTTGCGCTGGGCAACTAATTTATATGAACCATTACAACTTCCACTGAGAGATAAACCGATGCAACTTCGAAAATAAATTGCTACTTTATTTTTTAGACTATTCTTAATTGGATTATTTAAATGTATTGTATGAAAAAAATTATAAGGTCCAATCTAAAAAAAAACGAGACAAGTGGATAGGGATAGGATCCCATTAGATAAGCAGATATTTTACGCATTTTTATTAAACAAGGATACTGCACATACTGCATAATTAAAATCTGTTAGCATCCCGCGAAACAATATTTAGCTAAGCCGACAACAAATAAAATATAATAATAATAATATAACAAAAAAAATAACTAAACCTTCGGAAGAACTAGCACACGATTAATTTCAAAAGAAACAATCGATAATCACCCATGATTACTTAAAAACTAGTGTACAATTCATATACAAATAATAATTATCTACAACGCAATATACAAATATCGTTGGATTAAACACAATTAATTATTCAATGTACAACTTGATATGTAACATTATATACAATAACTTCAGTATTAAAAATATTAATCACCGTCTTTTAAATAAATAGCTATTATGTATATATATATATATATATATATCTAGACAGACAAAGCAGACATACACATTCGCGTATTATACAAATATGATGGGTTACAATATGCATACGATTAGTACTATGTGAAAGTAGTCCACCCTTTAGGCACACCCGTGTCTTGGTGCGAGGAGCCTGGCGAGTATCCCAACAGGACATCTAGTCCGTACTCGTGCAACAGAGCGCTATCCGTGGTTTTCTTGATTTGATCCTTCTGAGCTGTATCTCGGCACTTGAGCGGATCGAAATCCTCCAAATCTTTCGGCGAATCGTCCAGATTTATAAGATCACAATCTGACCCACACGACTGAAAAAGAAATAGGCGTGTTAAACACAACGACTAGCCCAACGTGACAGACACCGTATTCCTAGGCCGGGTTATGCAACAACAAATAAATTTGATATTAGTAAATTATATAGCCATTACTTCGCCCCCGTTAGGGTTGTATTAAGGCTTGGGTTCATATATTATTTAAGCGGGTTGGACACAGTTTCTGTTGAGCGTGCACGCTTTTAACCAATATGATATTGTCACAACTAATATTTGCAAATATATTACTTATCTCGTATTACTTATGCATTTCTGCAAGGCTAGTATCTCTATTTGCTGCGTTGTCATGTTTCAGTGAGCTATAAGGATGCAGCACTGACTCAAAACGTAAATAACTGCGTGCGCGCTCGTCACCTTAGTAACGTTTATACGATATAATCAATATTGTCTCTTGACAAATATATTGCAGTAATTGCGCCATACATAGTAGTTGTAGGTACGCCAATTTTCATTATTAATAAGGGTTAACTATTTACGTTTTGGAAAAATATTATATTTTAAGGCATTTAGGCAGTCATCATAGAAACGTAACTGCAACTGTCACAACATACACTTACCGACAAATAAAATAAAATAAAAAACCCAATATGCAAAATAAACTTATATTTAGCGACATGCATTTGCCAGTGTCGAAGCATGACGTCGACTACCGTGTGTATTTATATAATATACTATGAGATACACGTGACCGTGCCCTGAACAGTGCGCCAAGTACATCGCCACACAAGCGCTCCCTGGTGGAGAAAGGATGTGCAATATAGATGACATGCTGTAGTACTAGGATCATTTACAATATATACATAACTTTACGTATAGATTTAGAAATAACATAAATAGTGTCTTATAAATAAAATACAATAACATATGTATGATATAGTCGAATGGTCGTTTGTTTACATTCACTTATTTAATATAGTTTAAGTCAATTGTAAAAACATATTTAATAATAGTACATCTCAACTGTATTAAATGATAAATAATGTTCGTCCATTAAATGGTGTAATTCGAGGAGATCTTTATATAAATAATAATAATAATACAACATCACACAATTAGCTCTAAACTTTATTGTAATTTAATGTCACTTTACACATTTATTCTGTCATACATTTTTATACACTGAGCTTTGCTTAATGTAATATATTTATAGTAATGATTATATCGTTGTATAAGGAATATATTAGACTGCGACATTTGGACAAAATAATATCGACTATTTAGTGAGTCACTTAAACTACGTATTTTTTAATTTTAAATCGAATAAATACATGAACTTTAAAGTTCAATTTAGGTTACATTAGTTTTTGGCACAAATTAATTATGTCTGCGTTAGTCAGCGTATACCGTAAAACGTTGTTTTTGCAACTCATCTAATGAGAAAATGCAATAAGTATTAGTAGGGCTTCACGACACCTTCGTTAATAATATTTGGTCGGACAGTTTAATGAGAAATAACAATATTAAGTGTTACACATGCATATATAGATTATATGGTTACGAGAGTTCACGACACCAACTCTGCAAGTAACATGCTCGACACCATCAAGGAGTAAAGTTAGAATTGCTTATATTTCATAAGAAATCAACGGACATCCTAAATGTACGTATATCATACTTTTCATTAATTTGACAATTCAATATATATAATCAGTGTCGTTCGGATACATAGTCTATCATAATATGATTACATTATAAGTAATATCACATCTTGTTAGTGTATCACCACCATTATTGTATTACCACTCTTGCTTAAGGAATGAATGAGAGATATTTTTCTTTCATGACAAGATAGAAGATGGATATGATTACAAATGTGCATATCACAATTACCTCTTGAAGAGTGGGCCTGTGGGGCGGCGGGGCGGGACACAGCCGGCGCGGCGCGGGGGGCGCGGGCGGGGCTCCGTTGGGGGCCATCTGCGCAGGCGCACGCCGCTGGTTGGACGACATGGTCAGTTTCAACTTGGCCTTGTCGCTGCCCTCCGTGAAGCGTATCGTGCTAGTGTGGAAGTGAGTCACGTCCGCGTCGTTCTTGATGATATTACTGACAAAGTGGTTACTGATAGCGGGCGCCGGCGTAGCGCGCGGCGGTGGCGGCGGCGCATCGGACAAGTCAATTAGTTTCCTCGTGGATATTATGGGGTAGCGGAGTGGGAGTTGGGGACGTTCCGGTAACCGGGGTGGGAGGCATGGTGACAAAGTTTTCTGTAAAATAAAATTAAATAATGTGCCACGGTGCCCCTACGAGCGGACATACATCATGCTCGCGCAATGCGCATTCTCACGACCAAACACATGACAATAACGCATACAAGCACAATACATAGAGACAGACCAGGTGTTTGGAAGCGCTCGGAATGAAATGAAGCACACAAACACATAGAATAGGAGACACCATCTAAGTTAATAGCCTTTCAATTAAATACATATTTATATTTACAACTTAGTCAACTAAACGATTCGTGAAGGGATATTTACTGAGAGGTATTTGAGGCAATCACAACTCTCAGCAAACAATGTACTACGTTTCATACAACTACCAATTAATATAATTAATTCAAATTTGGCACGTTGACAGAGCAATCAAGAAAATAGCACGCTAATCTAATTAGCGACATCAGAATTCAAAACGGGAGCAGCGCATACGTAATTAATGTATGCAAAGTGGGGTATCGAGAGTCGTGATATGGGCTTACAAGCACGTAGACGCGGGGAACACGAACAGTCGTCGTAAATTTATGCGATGCGAGACTTTCATTTCACAAATACGACGAATGAGAGAATTTAAGTTAAGTATGGTACATAAAATGTATTACTCATTAACATTGGGGTTATAATTGAGTGATTTTTATGAAAAAAAGGATTAATCTATACATGTATATAAAAATGAATGTTTGTCTGTATGTCCTTTAAAGAAACGTAAACGACTGGACCGGTTGTAATGAAGTTTTCTGTTTCTTCAGAAGGATTCGAGAATGGTTTAGATTCACAATTGGACCCGGTAGGTGGCGCCACTAGGTGGGCTTTATAAACAAAATGTCTAGGCATATTGGTGATAAAAACACGAATCGTAAAGCAACTCGTCGACCACTGCGCGTTTGTTTATATGATTCCCACTTGAACTTACCGATTTATCAGCTATGCTGAGTTGAGCGCTGTTGGAAGTGTTGGGGTGGCTGTCCCGCCTCTGTGTGTTCTTGTTGGCGAAGAGGAACTCCATCTCGGTGAGGAGGTCGAGAGGGAGCGCTGGGGGCGGCTCGCGCGGGGGGGGCTCGTGCGCCGGCGACGAGTCCGACGAATCCGACGACACGGGCGTCGCTGAGCCGCACGAGAACCTGCGAATTGGACAGCGACCTCAGTTCCACTACAACCGCAATTAATACACACGCGTTTGTGTATCCGCCACTGAAATAACACAGCCATCTATCACCGGGCGGTTTGTCCCGCCAACACATTACAGGTGACGGATAGAATGTGTTATCCCACGGACCAGTTCAAAATTCAAATCAAACCTATGAGTTTCTTGGAGCTTATTAAATAACTAGCAGTGCCCTGCGGTTCGACCCGCGTTAAGTTCATATACACATACATCACGCCGAGTCCCTAACGGGCTAGGCAGAGAGAGTAGGGCGCCAGTTCTCTCTAGACTTACATATATCTTTCGCTTCGTCCACATTCATCAGGCTCTTCATATATATGATTAGCGGTCCCGCCCAGATTCGCCCGGGAGAAAAAGTAAAATTTCCTGAAACACGATCCCAGCGCCACCTATCGAGTCCAATTGTGATGTAAGCCATCCTATCTTTTAAGTTGGATCAAACTACACACGGTGTGCAAATTTGATTGAAATCTGTTAAGTAGTTTAGGGGTCCATTGCGGACAAACAACGTGACACGTAATTTATATATATTAAACTAAATTCAAATTTGACGGTGCGTAAGTGTTCTCCCTCCCGCGCATTTTAAACTCGACATTAATATATTTATTTATTTACAATTATATGTAATGGGCAAGGTGTTTATACGCAGCGGTGGTAGATTGTACGACCTCCATTGTGTAAAAGTAAAAAGACACAAATGTATATGACGTGTTAAAAATACACGTACTGATATTCACACAAATTCATCTTTGAACGATTGATATAAAAAAAAATGTATTTGTAATGAATTCACTGGCAAGTTTGCATGAATGGTTATGTCCTAAGTTTTTAACTAACCCATAACCTGATAACCATATTGTAATACTTACAAATAGACATGTCGATTATTCTCAGTTGCAATAGTTGTAAAATAATTAAATAAAAAATTAAAAAAAACACACAAACAAGCCGTGGTGGCCGAGTGGTTCGAGCAGTTGCCTGCGACGCAAAGGTCGCAAGTTCGAATCCCGACTGTACCAATGAGTTTTTCTAAACTTAAGTTCAGTGATTAGTCACACCACGAGCTTTACGGTGAAGGAAAACTACGAGAGGAAACTTGCATACGTCTGAGAAGAAATAATTCAAAGGGCGTATGTGCCATCTGTCACGTTGGCACCTAATACACCTCTGGCGGAAAGTGGGTGTGTGGGTATCACTTATACACCTCTGCCTACCCCTTCGGGGACCCTTGTGGGAAGGCGTGAGGATATATTATTATTATTATATTTATTACCTGCTATCATCCGTCGTGTTAATCGATGAAGGTCGAGATCCTGTCCTAGGAATTTTATTTTTCAGCCCTCTAACGGCCGACTTGACATTCTTGCCTCCCTGACGAACCTGTACCAAACAATTATATATACATATACAAATCAAAATTGTTCCTCGACATACACAGCAATAATAACAAAACAAAACATACAACAGGTATGGATAGCGTGTATGTAAGCCTCTAAGATGCAGGTGAAGGTACGCTTGCATGCAATAAGGACAAATTAGTGACCAAGCAGACCTCCGTACGCTCCAACGTACGTCGAGTACTAGAGAAGTAATATTAACGTTACGTTTATCCGATACTCATAACTCCGTGGAAGTAAACAAATACAATCTACTGCTGGATACGGCAATTGTGATCAGTAATCATTACACATATATTTAAAATAGCATTTGCATCCCTGCGACTATATATAAGGATCAGTATGTATATACATAAATAAATAGTATATTATGAAAAACTATTACATCGTCAACTAATCAGTCGTTCGTGAGATTTTTAGGATCATATACAATATATATAAATATTTTTTATACAACAAGAGTGGCAAACAAGCAT